>SSNS01000201.1:85481-115148 GCA_006937985.1 Aphyosemion australe | reverse complement strand
CGTGAACAACCCAATTGTTCTGGGAAGCCGTAGTTTTATCACTTCACATGTTTATGAATTTGGACGAATCAAATTTGGACAACTTAGAGTGGGCGTTATCAACTCCCTCAGACACCAGATTATCCCAAACACTTAAGATGGCTCATCCTTAATGTGGTGTAAATCTTATTAACTTAATGTGCAGTGAATATGTTACCTCTTCATAATACATTATTAATCTATGACAGTGAATATACTGACAGATTAACATTAACTCCAACAAATACTAAATTGGTGTACTTTATGAACAAAAAAGCATGGCCCCCATGAAGCTACAACTTCTTTGTGGAGAATATGTCATCCTACAAGACTGGTGAGCCAGTCCGAGCTGCAGAGTGCTGTCTGAAGTTGGTGAAATTCCTACCTCAAGAATCACCAAAACCCACTTTGAAAGCAATACCTTATTCGCTAATATACAAAGAAAAATTGAACGTTTGTGTTTCTCAGTCTCCTGCAGCACCTGAGCTACATGTAGTAGTCAGGTGTTAACCTGCCCCGTCACGGGAACGTGCGTCGCTCAGTACATCTGTATATTTAGAGATTAATCAATTTGAAATATGTCACTAAAGATTCATAATATTAAGAAGTTTTTTTATCAATGTACTTCCTAAACATGTGAAAATGAATCTTAAAGCACAACTTGAATGTGTTTCCCTTTTTTAATTCTTATTTTAATGCTTTGCTGAAAAGCATCGGATCAGGACTCGATATCGGCACATACTCAAAATCAAATGACTTGGATTGGGAGCAAAAAGCGTGATTGGAACATCCTTATTGAAAACTTTAGTGTTGCTTTAAGCAAATATTATTTCATGAACTTTTACACCTCCATCAGTTTTGCATTAGATCATATTTTTAGCAAAATATTTAGAAATCCCTGTTAGATGTTAGCCATGGATGCACCAGAGGTGTTACCTTATGTTTTTGCCTACAAAATAAAAATCAATACCTTTTTTAATCACTAACACATTTCAAAATAAAAGAAAAAAATCTTCTTCAGTCCTGCATAAATAAATAACACTGCTACTGTTTACTTTGGGTTTATTGGTTCCTTTCAGTGGGAAACTGGAATTTGTTTCCCTTCCCTTATTTCTGGAAGTGTTGCATATATACACACACCAAAGCTATTTGGTTTGGTTTAGTAAAATAAATACAATATTTGTGACTTGATTAATAATAATAATAATAATAATAATAATAATAATAATAATAATAATAATAATAATAATAAAAAACCTAAATATTGTTGATCATGCTTCAGCTTTTATTTTGTGTTGAATATGATAAATAACAGGAAATGACACCATTGTTTCAGTGTGAGACACTGATGGACTCGATTTATTGGTTGAAACTAGATTCTAAAAGAAAACTATAACAATTATAGCATCGTGTTTCAATTAACTAACCCACTTATTTGTCAAGTGTACATTTTATAGCCCCTGATGAGCATAAAACAGTTGGAGAAATCCTAAAGACAGAAAAATAAGGAATTGCTGATAGAAACATATGAGGCAGTGCTTCCTCTCTTTTTACCCACAAAAAGCACAAAATCTGCCCAACATTTCCTCTTAATGGTTTTGATGTGCATTACCAATAATTAAAGTAAAGATTAACAGCTCATGCATCACAGCATGAAATCCTGTGGCCCCTCTTACCACAGAGGCACCTTACCTTTGCAGAGCAGATATTCTAACCCCATAAATCACAAGCAGAAGACAAATATGGGAGGGCAACTAAATTAAATGGTACTTAGCCTTGTGAGATGCACTGTAATAGATCTAAGGAGAAGGTTTAGAGGAGCGAATAGATGTGCATTCTCCCATCTCCAACCATCGGCTGTAACCCTCGATGATCTCCCCCGACACAGAGGAAACTAAAGATCATAACAAGACCTGTGCTGAAAACGGATCTCATTAGCTGCCTGCATACCTCTCCCATCATTTCAAAGTGCTCTCCCTGGGAATATAGGAGGAGGGCTTTGTCTCCTCTCTCCCTGAGCACTTGTCAGAATCTTCTTAATTATGATTAATTGCTTCCCCAGAAAGAATTCCTCCACTAAGTGCAAATAATACCCCAATAATGACAATTACAAATACAGGAATGTTCTTTCTAAACACTACATTATTCATTAATCACAGGTCTGGTTCCTGCAGAAAAATACAACTCCTGTTGAGAACATATTGAGAAAAGAACAATGTTGTTTTGTATTTTTCTTGGAAAACATCGGAGTGCAAAGCTCCAGGCTTCTCTGCATATCGGAGGTTTTCCCTTGGTGGACCCGATTGTTATAGATGCTGTTTATGGTGCTGCTATGACAAGTGTGAAGGGCAGGCGCGCCAAAAGATGTATCGCCCGCTTATCTGCTCAGCGTATGAAAATGTTATATGATTGTAAATGACCCTGCATCGCGACACGGATCTCACCCCAAAACAAAAAGAAACAATAAAACATCCTGTGTTTTGTTTCTTGTTTTCCTGTTTCCATTTTATTCTCTGTGACAACTTTTTGACACAAAGTGACAAATATTGCACATATCGGGAGGCTTAAAGTCTCATTGAATTTGAATTTGCGTGCCGTGCTTGTTGGTGGCAGGCTTGTTATGAAACCCTTCACATGAGATCAAAANAATTCCCACTCACGACAGAAGTTTTTCATAAGTTTGCAGAAAGTCGTGAAAGGAAAAACAGCTAGCTGTGAGTAAAGTAGTGGGAATGAGTGACAGGAGGCAGACTAATGATAAGGTTTATAAGTTTTGATAGTTTTTACGGCCTTCTGGTGGAGCTGAGACATCACTGAGACGTGCTCTTGAGCTGCACGGAGAACAATGTGCCTTTGAGACGCTCGCTGCACCGAAGCAAACCCATCCTTCCACCTCTTACTGCATATGCTTTATAGCCGACAATAAACCATTTTAGTGCAAAATAAATTGGGATCGTATTGAAATGCTGGTGCTATATATGTCATCGAAGACATACAGTTATTTTTTAGCAGAGCTGGAGCATAGTTCATCATGGCGGGAGTGCTGCGATGGGTCTGTTCCACATCATTGGCTCCTCTTGCTTAGTTAGATTGTGAAGGTCAGAGTTCTCAAGCCTTTTATGGCTGTTTAACTTCTCAGAATTATCACTTCAGCTTGACCTAGCTAATATATTCTGCACCAACCTACCTCAGCATAACATCAGATATGTGCACTTTAGTCCCAAAATACACTGTAAGAAATGAAATGCTGAATTTACTTAACCAAGTTATGTCAACTGGTTCCACTAAACCTAGTTGCTTAAATGTAAAGAGTAATTAATATACATTTACTTCTAACTTAATAACATAAAATAATGTACTTTAGTGTTTACATTTAAGGAAATAGGTTTAGTGGAATTTTTGGTTAAGTAAAATCAACATTTCATTTCTTACAGTGTATAATTGGACATTGCTATTAGGCAACATAGATACAGATTTCCTGACAATGAAATATTTGACAACATAAAGTGGTTTTCTTTTTGTATGATGATTTTTTTTGTATTTTCCTGAGTGAAAAGAAAAAAATTGAAAAATAATTTTGTTTAAAATGCGTTATTTGTCTTTTCATCGGGTGATTTGACAGAATTTTGCATTCACAAAAAAAGTGTTCAAAGCTTTAAAATCAAAAACTGATTCGATTTCCAAGTAGTTATGTGATATTTTAGATCTTTTAAGTTCTCTAGAAATGTTCTGACCAGATTGATAGGATAACAGCTAGGACATTAGATTGCCATTATAAGTATTATACTTACAAGTCCAGTAGCAACAAAGCCAGGTCACCATCAGTTCGTGATTTTGTAGCCTCCTTTAGCTCCAGCTACACCAATGTTCACTCCAGTTTTAGCTCTTTGCTTCACCTCCAAAAATATTAATCTCTTACTTTTACTTCCAGGCTCCGCCATGATGCCAACAGAAAAAGCAAACTTCTTTTTTCTTCTTCTTGTGCTTTTTATTGACAATCGGCGAACTGAAAATGCTAACCGCTAGCATTACAGCTAATGGCTGTAAAGCAGGTGAAGAGCTCCCCCTATAGGGCACCTACCCGCTCCACAAAACTATCAAGTGTGGTTTTTGGCCAGCAGAGGGCTGTCAGACATGAAACTGTTCAAGTTTCTAATTCAACAATTACTGAGTTCAACGTTAAAGCTCTAGCTTAAAGTTTAATAAACTAATCTATTATTTGGATCTAAATGCTTTGTTGAGTTTTAAAACAGTGTCAAACACAAAATAATTAACACCCACAGTGGAGAAAACTGCTGTCAGCACACGGTGCAATCTGAAAATTACCATAAGAAAGAATTTCTAAATTTTCCAAACGAAAGCTCGAGGGGAGAAAGTTTCCCTTGAAACACCAAGGTGACATTTTATTTCCAACTCCTAATTGATGTTCTGCTGATTAAAGTGTTTTTAATGCGGAGAACCAGGGGCGTTCTGTTTCTGGGAGCTATCGGTTTGCGGGCGTGGATTGCAGCTCGGTTACAAGGCCGTGCTGAGCCTCCCGTCTTTTTATGTGTTGCATCAGAAATCCCGTTTCTTCTGGGAAAGCTGCAGATAAAAGGACAGGGAAACATAATTAGCTTTTAAATTCATGTGAGCACTAACACTAATAGTGTTATTCTTACAAAAGAGTGACAGCAGTATTATTACGATATAAACTAGTGGCGTGTTTGTGTTGCATTCTCTTCCACAAATGCTTTCATATCATGGAATTTGTGCTATTTTCCACATTTAACTTGTTTCATTAATTCTAATACTTGTTAGAGCTGTTTGCAGCTAATTTATGGAAGTACACTACACGCAGATAAACTCCCAGGAAGAAGTGATCTTTAATTTACTTCCTACATAAACCTTTTTTTGTATGAATAATCAACAAAATCTGCATAATTTACAGTACTTACTTAAATGCATGAGGAGCCTGAGCTTAAAGTAAAGAAGTTTGTTTTCGTGTGTTTGTGCCTATTAGCCACAAATTAATTAATTTACCATCCAAAACCCAATTAAGCCACGAGCAATAATAATAACACATCGCCCTTTTCCCAGCATGCACAGGAAGGAAAACAGATGCACTATTATTTTCACAAACACATTTTACAACAGCGGTTGTTGTTTTTTCCTGTGCTCTGTTCAGAGGTGAGCAGAAATGTTTTCAGAAAAGGTGGGAAATCTTTGCACAGGGGTGTTTTTGGTTTAAAAAATAATGTAGGTTTAATCCTCACCACTAGGGGGAGAGTTGCTCCTCACACAGGGACGTACGTGCAGCAATGATGAAGCAGCTCAGTGAATACTTAAGATTCACTCTCACAATCTTTTTATTTAATGCCCCTCAGTCCAGTTTATAGCCCATGTTTAACGACACATCCTGAGCAGCCATCATACAATCCCCGACGTCTCAAGCTCAAGTATTCATTCACCAGCGGGTTCCTCCAGCCTTTCAGATTCCTCTATCCATCAGAGATGTGAAGAGAAGAAAAAACAGTCAGCTCCTCCATTTAATATTGTTTGTTTTGTTGTTTGTCAACACAACGGCGGAGATGTGCTTTTCTAAAGCTCAGTGTTAAAGAGGCACCCCCGAAGAAGAATACACACAGCGTTGCCATGGAGCCCATTGATGTGCAAATGTTTTCATTTAAATATTTTTAAGAGGATCAGCTCAGATTACGCCAAAGTTTGACAGAGATAATTCGATGGCTTGTGTAGCAGCTTTGTTTGTGGAGACCATCATTCAAGGCACGTCAGACCACCTTCACAAGCCGCGCAGCCTTTTTAATGGAGTTTACTTTGAGAGAAAGGCCAAAGCTGCTAGCGCGCTAGGCTGCATCAGGGAAAGTCTGGAGTGAAGTGTTTTTTAAAAGTTCACCATCTTGGTAGCTGCAGTTCGATGCAGGTTGTGCAAAAAAAAAAAAATGCAAACTGTTGTTTAAAGTGACAAAACAGCACCAAAAAGTGCATCCAGTGGATGCATTTGCTCCTTTTCTTGCATGATAGATAAATCCACAGTGGAGACCCCCCAGTATTTAGGACAAGGAAGAGTAGCTTAAATATTTATGCCTAAACCTCTGGAGGCGTGCTATTAGTAGTAAAATGTTTTACTTTCTGGAGCTGTCACTCTGCTCCGGCTCCCATTAACAACAGGACCGACAGGGACCTCTGGGTCAAACACTTTGAGGCAACAAAAGACGCTGATGAAATCACTCAGCGAGACCCAAATTACTTCTGTGTCATTGCTGAACAATATTTTCTCCCCAAAGCATTCCTTCTCCTGTTAATGCCATGACCTCGTCCTCTGCGTATGGAAAGGACTGTTTGTCTATAACACTGGGGGACGGAGAGGAGGAGAAGTTCGTGGACACACACACACACACACACACACACACACACACACACACACACACACACACACACACACACAAACAAACACACAAAACCTTGCTCTCCTCCCTCTGTTTTGTTGCTCTTTGTGACAAAAGTTGATAAAAACAGGATGTAAATGGAGACGGGCAGTTGGAGATGAACATGTTGGGGTGGAGCGTTGAAGCGGGAAATCCAAACATACAAGACCTCGAAGAAAACCGGCGACGAAAGCAGAGGGAGAGGGACGCAGGCGTGCTGCGTGTGGCTCGCTGGAAGTCTAAACTTGTCTAAAAAACGTGTTTAATCCATTTAAAACCTTAAAAGTGCCGGCGTGGCTTTTACTTTAAAGTTAACAAATAAATTAATTATTCAACTTTTATTTATGATAGTGCTTTAAAATCAGCTGTTTATTTTTTTATTTTCATTTTGAAAATTGGATAATTCTAATACAAACTGAATTAGTGTGCACATGAGTAGTAGAGGAGTATATTTAAATGGAAATTGTGTTTTTAATTTTTATGAGTTGATGAAAATGTCACACATTCACTCACTGAGCAAAATGTTCTAAATATGATAATAAAGGACTTAATCATTAATTTATTCATTCAGCTGTCAGCCTGGTCAGAGCTGAAATGTTTCACAGAGCAAGCAGGTAAAAATTATTTGCTCTTTATCTTTCAAATCAAATATTAAACACAAAATACTTTTTTTTTTTTACTATGTTTTAAATTTTGTAGACATTTCCTCAAAATGTTTTGAATAATCTGCTGGATTTCAGAGTTTTTTTTAAGTTTACTTTAGCATTAGCTCTGTTCAGACTAGCCATTAGCTTGTCAATCCTATTTTTTCCCATCTGTGATCATTTAAATCAGTGGATCATAAAAATGAGGTCAGGTCACCAAGATCTGCACAGAGGGTCTTGAGATATAAAATGGAAAAGCAATTGCTGAAACTTTATTTCTTGCATGATTGCCACAAAATATCAACATAATCATAAATAGATATAAGTGAATATGAGCAGAAGTGGTTTTCTTTAAGCCATTAATTATTATATTGTATTGTCACATCAGAGATATCTGGGGTCGCATGTCTTGACGACTGTTTTGTGGGTCTGATATTAATCTTTCATGCATTTTCTAAAAATCCTAAAGCTAAAAATCTCATATTCAAACATTTTAGAACTAAAATACAGATTTATTACAGGATACATATTACATGTTCTCAAAAACAAATATACATGATCTTATAAGAAAAACAAAAGAATGATATCATAAATCTATGAAATAATACTGAGATTGGCTCAAAGAGCAGCAGAAAGGTCCGGGCGGGCAGTTTCAAATCCCCCCTCTCAGCCCTAAGTGGGTGGTCCTTTTACTGCGGGTAGCTGTGCAGTCACCAGGCGTTTGCATGGAGAGCTGCTTTTTTTTCTACCCAGGAGGAGGAGGACTGGCTCTCCAGACGCAACAGTCACCTTCCAGGCCCCCATACATCCACAGAATTAGATTCATGCTACACTGACTTTATTTAAGCTAAGAGTCCTGGCAGAGAGAGAATTAAATGACAGCTAGTTCTCTGGGTCCTTTCTCTGGATTAAAGGATGATTCAGGAGAGGAAGGCAGAATGGCTTAAAGAAAGAATTCATTCAAGGAGAAATAAGTCCATAGTCCCCCCCCCCCCCCCCCCTCGTTTTTTTTATTCCAAAAAACGTAACTGAGACTCACAAGGTTGCCAAATTCTGTTGAACACTTTGGACATGTGTAGAGACTGACAGGGAGATAGGTGGTAGCCTGTCCTCATCCTCCACTGGACACACACGCATGCACGCACGCACACACACATACGCTTGCACACACATGCATGTGCACAAACAAACACATGTACACATACACACACAAACACATGCATATGTACGCACGCCCACACATTATGCACAAACACAAACATGCATGTCCACAAACACACACACGCACACACACACACACAAACACACGCACGCACACATGCACACACACAAACACACGCACGCACATGTGCACACACATGCAAACACGCAAGCACACACACATGCACACACATACGCACAAACACACACACATGCATACACACTCACGCACACACATATGCACACGTACACATACACTTGCATGCATGTACATACGCATACACACTCATACACACACAGATGCGCGCACAAACACATGCGCACTCACGCACGTGCATATGCACACACACACTTACATGCATGCACATACACATACACAAACAAACACACACTCATGCACTCACACACACATGCATGCAGACACACACGCACACACACATGCACACATGCACGCATGCACGCATTCACACAAATACACACACACATGCACATGCTCACATATGCACACACACACGCATTAGCACAAACACACACACATGCACGCACACACGCAAACATTCACACGTGCGCGCACACACACACACACTTTTGCATTTTAAAATCTGTTTTCTTTTAAAAACTATCACTAAACACTTTGTTTCAATGTTAATGACTCTAGTAGCAAACCTACTGATAAAATAACGATAGAATAAAAAAAGAACATTTTTTGCTTTTTTGTTTCAAGCATCAAACACAGGAACATGTTTCCTGTCAGGAATGTGACTGACGTAGGACGGAGACTGATGTTTACACAGTTTTGGGGACACAGTCAATATTTGAGTGCCACCCAGGCCTGGGAATTAAAAAAAGGCCGGGCTCTGAGCCGAGCACAGGGGAAATGTTAAAAGCTGACCCTACCCGTCTTACATTTGAATGATTTTAAAGAGCGCTCCAATTAAAAGGTACAAACATGCCTTTGGAATGCGACCCAACACAATTAAAAGTGCTTTATGAGTGTATTAGAGAAATAAGTTGTGAATTAGCACTTTGAATACACAAGGCTGTTTTCATTCCCAAACCCCTTTCACTCATTCAAGAAGCAAAAGGGGAATGAGGTCTTTTTGAAGTCAGTCTTTCTTTTTTTTCTTTCTTTCTCCCTCTCTCTTCAGGCAGAAGAAGATTGAGTCAGCCTAATCTGCTCCTTGTACATTTGAATGTCTTGTGCAAAGAGCTCATCCCGGCCGCCTGATAAAGGCCCAGGTGCAGAGACAGTGGCCGTGCCTGACTTTGTCTCTGTGGGGGCTGTAAATCACGGGGAGAAGCCCACCCTTTGAAGCCCGCTGAAGCTGATTTGTGGCCATAAGGGCGAGTCCTTTTCCAGCCCCGCACAATGCTCTCACCCGACCAAGGGAGGATGTCAGAAGGAGGCCAACTCATAACTCACTGATATGCTCGAGGGCCCTCAATCAGGCTGCACAACACACACACACTTCACGCGGCGAGAAGAAGGACTCCTCGCTGACAAAAAGGTCAAGTGGAGGGAGACCCGGGTGACACCATCAGGATTTAGACACGGTGTGAAAATCATACGCAAACAAAAAAAATGTTAACAGGTGCTGACGGCAACAAATAGAGCGTTTGGACACGTCAAACACCGCTTCCACTTCCTTCGAGGGCTTTATTAAAGAGGAAAACATACGCCATGAATCCATGGATGCTTGTAAATTAGTTCTGATGTTTATTCACTGCTGCAGGCTTCAGAGGCGGCACCAGTCTCGCTACAAGGAAGACACAGATTGCTCATTATTGGAATGCCATCAATTACACAGAGACTGGCTAAAAGTTCCAAATAAAGTTGCTCTGCTGCTTTGGAAATGCTTCTAATATATTTGCTCTGCTAAAAGACGTCGTCGTTTGCTCAAATGTTCCTGTCAAACAAACAGATCTGTGATGACAAGGCCAGAGCCAGTAATCTATAACACACACGCACACACACACTTGTTCCTGCTTTTCACTTGTCTGCTGCTGTGCCATCTAATCATGCCAGAGAATAGAAATTAGCCGACCGTTGCGCGCTCCCCTTTGAGCGAGTCATTAAGGTGGTCGGTGCAGAGCCCTGTGAAGCTCACCGTGACATGCGGGCTCAGATGCTTCTGTTTGTTATTTAGATCCTTATTTACACTTGTTGTCAGAAAGAGAGAGAGAGGCTAGAAGCACAGCAGCGGCTTCCTCAATGGTCTGGATAACAATTAGCTGCAGGGAAGAGCCCAGCAAGCCCATTTAGCCGAGCCCTGCCCCGCCATGAGAAGAAATGCAGAGAAGTTTGTGAGACTTTCAAAACCCCACGCACCGAGCCATCCTTCCCCACTGATCTCATCGCCCGACAGCTCAAATTTCACCCCAACGAGAAGCTCGAGTTTGATTCTGAGTCAGAAATTCTGATGGAGCGAATGCAGCCAGGCCGGAGTCTTCTTCTAAATCTCATAATGGTACAGAAACAACAAAGCAACTTCAAGAAGAAGGAGCACATTCCTCTCATCTGCTCCTCTTTATAGTTCACAGGAAAAAAAAAAGTAAAAGATGGAAGCGGCGAGCCAGAAAGTGACGTTCAATTTGTGGTTCTGAAAGTGCTGGCCTGGCTCTTTCATCACATTTCATCATTCTGTGCTTTTGCTAATGAATTTAATGAGCTCCCAAAAATAAAAGCAGCAGCAGACGAGGAGAACGCCACGTTTTCAGTGCATCATCACTAAAATTGTCACCAGAAACTGGGGCTTGTCTGCATGGAGGAGCTAAACTTTGTGTGAAAATAGTATTTAGAGTATTTAGCATGAGGAGATAATGATGCTAATGTGCTGTTAGGTTATTAAAGTCTGCCACATACTGTATGACGGGATCAGACAGACCCTATCTGAGCCGTTTATAGATGTGCGCGCCCGTTGTGACCTGTCTTTTTTCTTAGTTTTGTTTGCCGACTTCCTGAGAAGACGGGCCACTGTGTTCACAGGTATCGGCAGCTGTGTGCTACACGCCTCTGATCCGGGCAGTTATTGACTTCCTGAGATTTGAATTAATTACTTGCTTCACAAGAGAAACTGGATTGCAGCAGAGCCCCCCTAAGAAGTCCACTCATTCTTCGGAAACTGCCCCATGGACTTGCAGATGGTTTCACTGAGATGTGCTTTCCCATAGAGAACAATTACACAGGGGATTGTGGCGCTGGCACAAACCTGGAGCACACAGTCTCCTTTCTGAACATTTCAAAACAGCCATAGGGGAGGTTTGTGACTTAACATAAATTAGACCACCAGGGAATGGGAGATCTGAAGTGGTGGAAGGGCAACATTGCAGATAAACATACTGTGATGAGAGCTTTTCACGTTGCAAAGGAAAGAAAATTACACACTGTGACACCTCGAGATCACACATACTAAAGCCTTTTTAATGTTTGGTTAATTTAAATGTGCATCCTGATGTTGTGCTCAGTCGGGCTGCCTGAAATTCCAACATTGACTTTGTTACACTTCAAGACAAACTCTTGTATAAAAGGTTTACTGAAAGTCGAGATCAAAAGAAATGTTAAAGCTGCTGCCAGTGATTCATTACAGCTACCATGGCAACCAAAAAGCTGTCATTCGGTGAATTTACATGCGCATCTAAGTCGATCTAGGTCAATCTAAAGTAAACTGGGAGCCTTTATCCTAGTTTACATGTAAGTTATAGAGCCAAACTCTCAAATGAAGTTTGTTCCACTCCGGTACAGTAGGTGGCGACATGAGCCCTTTTGTGTCAGCATTTTTCCGGTTAGCTTATAGCAACACGGATAGTAAACAAACGCTAGCAGGAGTGAAGTAGACGAAGTTAAAACAGGATACGTACAATGGCCAATGGGCTCGACACACGGGAGGCGATAAACGACCGCGATCAGCAAAACTCATTGCTATCGCTTTTATAACCTGACACACGGGAGGCGACAAGCAGCAGCGGCAAAAGCCAGTGACGCCTCTTTTCCAGGGTGAATAGCCAGTCCTTTGTTGTTTTGATTGGCCGTCAGATTGGAGGGAATTTTGGGTTATTAAAGCAGTTCAGAGTTGAAAAAGCCGTAGATATGAAGTCTCACAAGGTTTTGCTAGAGTTAAGTGAAATGTAAAGCTCTGGGACATCTGACACAGTAAGTATTAACGTTTCCTCCATGTTTACCCAGAGATGTACTGAGAAGCATCCTGTCCGCTCATTGGTCAGTCAATAAAACCTCCGTTGATTGGTCCTTGTCCGAGCGACAGCGATGAAAATTTGAAATTTTTCAACTTTCTGGGATCCCGTCGCTGGCTCGCGTGTGCACGACATGCACGAGCGCAAAATTTCACATGCACATTTTTCACGTGTCGCTTAGCAGGAGGGAGACCCAAGATTATCACTTTGCCGCGCTTGTCTCATTGAAAATGAATGGAGGAGAAGCAATGTCGCCTCCCGTGTGTCGAGCTCATAACGAGTTTACGTGCATTTTAAAAAAACGTCAGTCTATTTAGGGCAACAGTTCAGTTTTCTGATGCACATGTCAACACATTGACTCAGTGCATTGACATTCAGTGTCAGAAAACTAAATTAGTGCCTCAGTCCTTCTGAAACCAGACTTTTTAAATGTATGTGTACACCTTACCTGGCCTGTCCACCGGATGCATAAACAGTGTGTAATGTAGTAGATGCGTTTTACTCACAAGCTCAGCAGTGTGTTTCTTCCCTCTGGCAATTTTTTGAGATGTGAAACGGTGGCAAAAGTGTTCAACATAGCTGATCCCGTGATCACCAGAGAATTTCAAGATTACGTGTGATTTCGGCAGTTCCTGCAATAACAAGCGACGAGAACGACCTCAGCATGAATCCAAAAAGATCTGTGGTTTATTTTCTGTTCTGTTTACCTCGACTACGAAGGTTTCACAGGTAATGACGCACTTTTTTTAACTGGCTAAGCAACAGGAAATCTGCATGGGACTTTTGTTTTTGAAAGTTTCCAGATGTTGTACACTGCTTTTGTGTTTGACTTCCTTTCTGGCTCGATCTGAACTGCTAAGCTTGACACATTCTGGAAGTGTATTGCATAAAAAAAGACTTGAAATGTAAAGTGAGAAGAGTGATGTGTCGCTACACTTCTGGGAGGCGTCCAAAATGCAACACTGTGCGTCCGGTGGAGACGCTCCCATCCACTATAGCTAGCTGTTAGTTTACCACGTCCAGTGGAAAGGCCGACTGGAGTTGAGCCAAGCTGGCCTACTCCTAATCAAGCTAAGGTACCCAGATAATGCGATTAGAAAATATGTTAACCACATCCCAGCTTTTGCCATTCTCTGACTGGCCTGGACACGCTCCCTTCCGGAAGTGAGGGGACCACAAAAGTGGGCTTCTGATAATATCATGGCCACAAAGTAACACACGTAACACCATCAAACAGTACAGTACGTACCAAATAAGCTGTGCTTATCCTGTTTTTACTCTGATTGCTTCCCTCCTGCCAGCCTTTGTTTACGATATGTGTTGCTATAAGCTAACCGGAAGCTAACCGGAAGAACGTGAACACAAAAAGGCACATGTCGCCATCTACTTTTGTCAACTCGAATGCACTTCATTCAATAATTAGATTTTCCAACAGACATGTAAACTAGGATAAAGGCTCCCACTCTGGTTACGATATTAGCTCAATTATTGCTAGCTCAACTTATATGGGTATGGAACCGCACTGACTCGCTCGCTGATTGCGAACTTAAAGAGAGACAGACAGAGGCACGAGCTAAAAAGAGAACTTTCGTGTTTCTAAGGTGTTCTTTGTAGGAGATGTAACAAGTTAAACAAAACCGTAGCAAGGGTGCTTCAGTGCTGATGCGTTGGCACCCTTAATTAATGCTGTTAAGAGACGATTACTGTTGGTGATTTTTTTTTGGCTCGTCTGAAAGAGATTAACTCAGAGCTGCGTTTGTATTCTGCTCTCTGACGATTGGCTCGAGGCCTTGTCTTTGGTCTTGTTAGCCGCCAGCGGCCCTGTTTCCCGGTAAAGAGTGCACTTCAGCTCTGATGAAGTATCCAGGAACGTAGAGGTTACCAGTGGCTGCTAATTAACCTCACATTGTGTTGACTAACAAAGAAACAAAGGAACAAAGTGGAATTTCAATGCGGGAGATTATCACGATCACAAAGAGCGTGGCGCTGGATCGTGCACTTAATAGGGATTTTCACACTGGTCGTGACAACATGAGATTGGATCAAAGACAAATGGAGTTACATTAACAAAACAATGTAGCCTTGTTATGCAACAAGCAGCCATCTGGGCTTTCTCTGGTGCTTCCAAGTGCAGCATCATCGACAACACCGTCGTCTTCGTCTGCAGCTTCTGCAAGACCGTATCTGGTTGTCAGAACTTTATTGCAGCTTTGTTCTGTCTGAGAGGAGGTAGCATCCCTCCTCAAACACGTGGAGACAAAGAGGAAGTGGGCTGTGTGTTCTTCGCTGCTTATTGTTGTCTCTTTTTCTTGTCCCACCGGCTGAATGGCAATTATCGCTGACTTCCTATGCAGCGTGGAGCCCGGGCCCGCTGAGGGTGCCCTGACCCTGCGGTATCCAGGGGGAAGAGACGGGAGCTGTCAAAACTTACACCTCTCCCCTGCTCCCGTGGGGAGTTCTCCTCCAGCTGCTGCCCCACGGGGCTTTTGCTGCACAATCCTGCTAATCAGCTCCATCTCATCTCTGGAAGGCCCCCCGAGTGAATATGGGCCCTTCCCTCACCTCTGCTACCTAGTGCACCTTTGAAGTCCTGTGTAAGTGTTAGTTTATGGCTGGAGAGGGTGTGATAAGATCCCAGGGAAGGTGATGAATTAGCTTTTCCTCCAACAGTTAAAAGGGGGAAATAGCAGGGCTGCTAGAATCTACAGATTCCGTTAAAGTTCTCACACCTGACAGCTAAAGCGCCCGAGAAGCAAAAACACTGGTGCGTCAAAACTGTTAAGCAGCTTCATTAAAGTCAATTATTTGGACAAGCAATTTGCTTCAAAAACAAAATACGTTCTGAAACAGTTTGAAAGTCGCCGCTAAAAAAAAAAACAGGCAAGCTGGAACAGAACACACCTTCAGCTCTCGGCACACACCCGTCACAGGCACGTCAGATAAAAGTCAAGCAATATTTAATAAAATAATTAACTTACTGTCATTTAAAAAAATTTAAATGTTAAAAATGTGCTAATTTGAGCCGTAAGATGAATTAGCGATACGCTTAAAGAAGTAAAAATGGACGGATGTCAGGACTGGAGTCAGAAGTCTGATGAATGGTTTTCTGTTGGATGTTTGTCTCAACCCGCCCAACACACACACACACACACACACACATACATACATGCACGTATGCACGCGCACACACACACACATACACGCACGTATGCACGCAGACACACACACACACGCACGTATGCACGCACACACACATACATGCACACACACACCTACACCACACATGCATGCATGCACACACACACACACACACACACTCCAGTGAGAACAGATCAGTCTATGATGTGCTGAAGACGGTGACAACATGACTGTTTTAACTCTATAAAAACCACATTAAGGCTTTCATCAGTAGTCAAATTAACTTTATTTACATAAATAAAAAGCACAAACATTACCACTCAACTCTTTACAACCACAACAACGTGCAGCACCTTTTATCTCACCAGGAGGAAACCACTGGGTTACATTTGTAGTATATTTTCCCCCATTTTGCAAACCTCAAAAGTAATAAAATCACATAAAGATTTCTGCACATATATGAGAAGGAAAAGGTTTTGGTGCTGCCAAGTCTGCCAGAAACCAAGCTTGAATAACAATCACCACCCTATTTCCTAAAATTACTAAATCCCCTTTGCGACAACAGCATCCATTAGAGCGCGTTAAAATTTTAGTGTCCGCAGCGCTACGACAGAGCGGGAAATAAATGTTCTCTGCGTTTTTGTAACTCAGGGTGAAATTTACTGCCTCAGAAAAGTTTCACCTCGCCGTATAAAGCAGAATCTACGACCTGCCATAACTTGGTGCCGCCACTGTTTGCTGCAGCTCAGTGGAATTTGGCCGCCGCCACCCGCTGGCATAATTTGTTTCACAGTCACCACCCAGAAGCATGAATCAGATGTTGACACTCTAATTTCATGCACACATGGGTGTTTGGCTGAGCCGGCCTTCGCTCCCTCGTCTCTCTCTCTCCCTCTCTCCAAGCTGCCCACACCGTACCTGACCTTTGACCTCTGCCACTGCTATGTGATGTAATTAACCCAAAGATGATCGCTGATGATTTGAGCTTTTGCTGATGTGACTAATATTGAGAAAGTAAATGATATGAGACTAAAAAACGAGGATTGATTGTTTTTTCTTCTTCCAGCCATCAAGAGAGCCCCGAGTTGGCTCTGTTTACCACTAAAATAAATCTGTTTACCGTGGTCCGCATCTCCGTCAGAAAATATTTGCTTTACTTTGTTGTTTTAGCAAAAATCTACTTGCAAGAAGTGATAAAATAAAGCCACTAGCCACGTTTCAAAATGTCAAAGGCTTGTCAGGGATTGGCACATTTTTGCTGAGCATGATTAATGCAAGTTTTGTTTATATCCCTGATTATTTTGCTCACACACACACACACACACACACCCCTAAATGTCAGTGCTGACAAGCTGCAGTGGAAGAGACGACGAGCCGCATACACCTCTCGGTGCTCGGCCTCATTCTGTCAACTCAAAGGCGCTGCAGAAACTATTTCTGGTCCAAAGTGACCACATGCAGCTGCACGGCTCTGAAGGCCGAGAAGAAAGAGAGGAAGTGAGGGCGAATCCCGGTGTCTGACAGCATCTCCTTCTGCGTGAGCATAAATTTTCAAGGTAAACACATAAAGAAGAAGTTGTTTGTGTTCAGCTGGAGCCGGGGTTTGCTGGAAAACATTTGCTTACTCTTGACAAACAGTAAACACACAGTAAATAACGGCACGCTGTCCACAGCAGCTCCTCACTGGAGGTTAAGTTGAGTTTATTGCAGAGGCCACCGCCTGCATGCATTAAGCAAATCATAAATTATACATACTAATTACCTTGGGCTTCCACTTTAATGAATTATTTTAATTAAACTACAACATGGGGCTTTTGCTTTGGTCTATATTTCATCCCCCCTCCTGCCTGAGATGACCTTCTTCTTTGTCTAAGTGGATCTTAGTTAACAGAACAAGGACGGTGCAGGCTGACGGGACGCAACTGGACGTTCACGACTGAGATCATGGTGAAAAATTAAAAATGGTGGAAAATCAAAAGGAATCAAGTTAAATTGAGAAGGAATTTTTAAAGAAGTTTTATTTATGAAGTTACAACATCTGGAATGTCATGAAAAAATCTTCCACATTTTATGATTTTTTTTTTTGTTTTTGTTAATTATTTTATTTTTATTGTCATTTTTTAAATAATTAAAGTTATATTTGTTTTTTATTGTGTCCAAAATAAGAGCTTAATCTATTTATTCAAGAAAAGCTAATAATTTTCCATTATTTGTGATTTTATATGAATTAAAGAACAAGAACCTTAATTTTTAACTAAATAAAATATAGACTAAAATGTGACATCAAAAGTTGCTTTTTAAAAATGAATTTTGAATTTTTGTGAAAGATATTGGATATTTTTGTTATTTCTACAGTTTTTATCAGGGATGAATTTGCCTTTAATTTCTTCTTATTTGCATAAAAGATTTGAAACATTTGCATGTAATATTTACATATTTTAATTGTAACAATATATCAAATATTTCAAATTCAATAATCCTGAAAAAAAATCTTTATAAAATTGTTTTGATAAAACAAACATTTTTATTACTTCATTTATTATTCTTTTCACAACCCCAAAACCTTTTTTTTCCTCCCAGTTTATCTGATTTTACATTTTAAACCTGTGGTTCTCCTCCGGAGTCAGAGTTAATGTTACAAGCACTAATGCAGAAAAATGAGGGGTTGTAAAAAAAGAAAAGGAGAAAAGAAAAGAAACTAACAGTGTTGTACAAACAGTCCAGGGGGGAGGGGTGGATTTAAATTCCAAAAGGGTCTCGCAGCTCGTTTCCTAGTTCCCCAGTCAGCAATGTGTTTGTGAAAAAAATCTGTTTTTGTCTCGCTGAAAAAAGGCCTAAATCTACATTGGTGGCCCAGTCGAAGTTTACCATTCTTTACTCTTTCAATCCAAGAGAAAGAGGGAGAATGAAGTGGCCCGAGACCCTTTTATTTGATCTGGATTGCATTAAGTGACGGAATTCTAATGTATTTGTTTAATGCTCCGAAAAGAGGCTGATGCTTTGTTTTCTCCCTTTCTTTTTTAGAGAGGATGCATAAAAAAACAGATCATTCTAAACGCAGTTCCTGCAGATATGTCGTGTTCTATTTTTAAACCTGTTGAATAAAAGGCTGCAACCTGCAGATGCAGCTGCTGCAAACACAGGATGCAAGGAAACCAGCATGGATGTGATTTGACTTTTTTTTCCTGGAAAATATGCAAAAATGATGATAATAATAATAATCTGTAAACCGTGTGCATTTAGGTGTTTATTCTTTGGCCTGATTCAGCTCAGCTTGATGAATGAGGCTTGTTGTCTGCGCTGTGAGCAGAGCATCACAGCTTCCTGCATCCTAATGGAGGAGCAAACGATCCAGTTCTGCACACACGAAACTCATGGCTCTCCCATGCTCAGAATAAACACAAATTATTATTATTATTATTATTATTATTATTATTATTATTATTATTATTATTATTATTATTATTATTATTATTATTATAAAATGTTATTTTTTATTTCTAAGATATAGTATAATAATAATAATAATAATAATAATAATAATAATAATAATAATAATAATAAATAAAAATAATAAAAATTATTTATTGGATTAAACTTTCAGAAACATTTTGATTGTTTACTTCACTTTTAATGAGAAAATATTTCGATGACCATTTTTTCTTCCCAAATTATTTGCAGACTGTCTGCACACTTTTCAAAAGCATGCTTGCAAAATAAAATTAAAATAAAACAACATCAATAACAACAACAATAACAACACATTTTTAGAACGCATGCTTTACCTAAAAAACAATAATAATAATAATAATAAAAGTACAAATTTACAGCTGATACACATGGTCACCACAGCTTTTAAATTAAATGCTTCACAGAACATTTTTTCCTCTCCTCTTCTGTAAAATAGATATCTAAAACTAAAAAGTGCATTTTACAACATTTCAGCATCAGTTTGCAAATATTCACATCTTGCATTTTGAGAACGTCTCACAATATCCAGTTAAAAAGAGATTTTTTATAGCTCAGTTTGCTTTTTTTCCCTTTACAGTGATAGTGAACAAATCTAAATACTAAACTCCTATTTGGTATATCCGCAACCATCGTTCCAGTGTTAGAAGCAAACACAAAACGGAGCCAGTGCCTCGCAATTTTATTGACAATACAGTGGTCCCACAGAAACGGTGCAAACGTGTTTGTCATTTCATAAAAACGAGAAAGAAAAAACTGCTTCTCCAGATCTGATCCCCGTTCAGCGGCTCCACGTCAATCACAACAACAAAAGTCAAAATAGAAATAATTTATCTGTTCAAGAGCAATAACGTGTGCGTCTCTGTGCTGGACTGGAACTTTTGACACCATTTAAAGCGACACATTCAACACACAAACACCAATAAATCGATATGCATCTGCAACTCGCCTTGATAGTTCCCGTCGGATGAAAATAGAAACTTTGGGTTTTGGTAAAAGGAGTCGGTGTGAGGGGGGGGGGGGGGGGGGGGGGGGGGGGGGGGGGGGGGGGGGTGGCCCGGTTCGGGTGGTCAGTGCACGGCCACAGACTGCAGCGTGGAGGGGCTGGTCAGAGTCTCGCTCGGGGTGGCGGGGCTGCTTTGGCTCGTGGCTGTCTGTGGGGAGGTCGGGCTCAGGGACTGGGGAGAGTTTGAGAGGAACGCGGGGATGTGGGGCGGTAGCGCCGAGAAGCCCGTCATGGAGGTCGGGGTGGGCTTGATGGGCACCGGGATGGCCGGTAACGACTGCCCCCCGTGGCACAGGGACTTGATGGGCACGCCGTAGGCACTGTAGTCGCTGCTGGCCATGGAGATCGGGGCCGCCGTGTCGATGACGCTGGTGTTGTACATGTGGGGCCAGGCCGTGGTGAGCTGGTTGTGCAGCGGGTACCCGGCCGACATGGACTGCATGGTGGAGAACGCCAGACTTCCGGGGACCTTGTATTCGCGGGCGATGATGTTCTCAATGGCGAACGGGTGCTTGAACGTGGACGACTGGGTTACTCCGAGGTTGTACGTGGACATCTGGGGCAGGTGCGTGCCGGTGGCCGCCAGCGCGCTCAGCCTCAGCTTGGCTTGCTGCTGGAGGTAGTGCGCGGCGTCCGACTGCTTGCTGGGGCCCAGGTGATCGGAGGCACCCAACACTTTAAACCTTTTGCGGCGCCTCAAGAAACTCCCGTTCTCGAACATGTCCCCGCAGTTGGGGTGCAGAGCCCAGAAGCTGCCCTTACCCGGCTGGTCTGGGCGCCGCGGGATCTTGATGAAGCAGTCGTTGAAGGACAGGTTGTGGCGCAGAGAGTTCTGCCACCGCTGCGTGTTTTCCCTGTAATACGGGAACCTGTCCATGATGAACTTGTAGATTTCACTGAGAGGCAGCATCTTCTCCGGGCAGCTCTGGATCGCCATGGCGGTGAGGGAGATGTAGGAGTAAGGTGGCTTCTGGTCGCTGTACGTGTTTCTCCCGGGACGAGGCATCCTCGATTCAAAGTTTATAAAAGAAATATTATTTAAAGAAGAGTTTTAATTTCCTCTAATTCCTCGGCTCGTTACGCAGAAGGAGGAAAGTTGCTTCTCAGCGCTGGAGTTGCGCCGTGGGTACAGCAGCCGGTCTGTGCGCCTCCTCGGACGGTGCGCATTTATGGAGACTTCGCGCAATAAGTCAGCTCGTCCCGCTAGCACCAGCTGAATGGACTTCACTCGGCGTCCTGGGTGAGACTCGCTAAAGCGTACGCCTCCATGGCCTTCCTCTAACCATCTGATAGTTTTATGTAGTGACATGAGCAGAAAAGACCCCTGTAGAGGCGCTCCATTAATGTGCCACCTCTCTGCTATCACATGACAATTGCCATGGGAGGAGGAGGGGGCTGGGAGGAAGGCATAATCTAGTTTCATTTACACCTATTTACATGGACACCCTGGGCCAATGGAAATCATTTCCATTTGAAGACAGAAAAAGGGGGCGAGAAGGCTCGGTAACCGGAACTGAACCGCGATGGCACTCAGTGTGTGAAGGTATGCGCTCTTGTGCGGACTTAACACTCAGGCTTTAAAACGGATACATTATTCCTAATATTATTATTATTATGCAAAACAATTTCAGTCGTGTTAAATGCTTTAAAATTCATTTAGGAATTATTTCCGTCTGTGCGTAATTTCTCCCCAAAATGATCATTTTGTGAATAAGCTCTGTGCGTAAAAGCTGATTTTACAGATTAAATGCTGAGAAAATGCATTTCGCGTTCCCTCTTCCTAATTACACATTTTTTATGAAATGCACACTCCATAAAAAATAATTCGCCAGGAGCAAGTGTGTTGATGAAGCTACTATTAGTTTTTCTCAGCTAATTTTGGCCCCCCCAAAGCTGAGAAAAGGAAGTAGACGATGTGAAAACATCAACACAGAGCAAACAGCGCTTTTCAAACCCAAACTTCATGAGGCCAATCGGCGTCTTTGTGTTTATGTAAAGAAGATTCCAAAAGTACTTCAGGAATGCAAATAAACCGTTGAGGATGGTGTGGCGAAAACTGTATAAAATATCCATAAGTCAATTATTTGAATGTGAAGCCCAAATGGGGAGCCTATTTTCAGCTATTCAACTTTCTTTTTCTTTTTTCTCTTTTTTTTTTTTTGGCCAGGGCCACCTTTCCGCTTGGAGGGTTTGCAATGCCGGGGACCACACACACGCACACGCAGATTTACTCATAATTTATGCTAATTTCCCCCCCATAAACCCACAATGCACCCCATCACCAGTCTGATGGATTACGACAAGATTCGCTGTGCGGGGAGCTGCTTTTACGCAGAAGCATGCTGCAGAGGAGCTGTTTAACCAACTTTTCTAAATAAATAAAGTCGTTTTCCGAAACGAATTTTTTTTAAATTATTATTATTATTTGTTTTATAAATTAAAAATAAAAGTTGTAATTTAAAGCTTCCACCTGCAGATTTAACCCTGCTTTTTCCTCTCTGCAGACTGGCTTTTAACACCTGTCATTTCACATTAATGTTCTGCTGAAAAGGTTTTGTCCAGAAGGAAGTGGCCCTGTCGCTCCGACTCGAACAGCGCGGATAATGACAACAATCTGCCAGGAACCAAACATCTTCTGACACCCAGTCTGTTCACTCACTCACTCAGTCATTTTACTCAAAAAGAATAAATAAAAAAATGTTCCCAGTTAGATTTTAAACGCGCATCAATTTAAATACATTTTCTGCGAACATTCATGGATTTTACGCAGATTTTGCATGCATGACGCACACCTTTGCATGCATTTTTTTAACCAATCTTCACCTTTTTAAACAACTCTCGCTTGCAAATCTAGTGCATCTTTGTCCCTGTCGACTGCACACACTGAAAATACCTCCACGACTCTGAATCTGAATAGTTTTTTAATTTTTTTTTTTTTGCTGCTGCTCCTGAGTTCAAGCAGCAGTAGATCAAGTCTGCTCTATGTTTGGTCATTTGTAGGAACCCGAACAAAGGTTGGGATAAGCCAAATTGCATTGCACTTGTGAACCGTGCCCCGGTCTGAAGTATCCTTTATAGCAGGGGGGGAGGGAGGGAGGGGACGGGAGGGGGGCAGACCTAAGAACAATTTTGTGTGAGCTTTAAAAAAAAAAGAGAGGAGCGAAAACAAAGAGCACTTTTCTGAAACATCTTAAAGTAGAGTAGTGAGGCGTGACATTCCCAGGGTGACGAGACACAAAAGCTGAGGTCATGGGGATGAAAAAGAGAATCAAACAGCCACTTTCACACGTCTGCCCCCCCTCCGCTGCGAGTCCCCCCCTCCTCCACACAATAGGAAACAAATGTTGTTAAAAGAGGATCGATGCCATTCATCCTAAAGCAGCGAATGATAGCCAAACAATATTGTCACACAGTGAAACGAGTTGAGATGTGCTGCCACCCAGACCCACGGAGAGGGAAAGGAACTGCTGCTGCTCTCTAAATCATCCGGAAACAAAAGGAAAATATAATTTTTATATATTTATTCACTTTTATTTATCTATTTTTTAGGTGACTAAGAGCTACAAATAATGCTGTTTTAGGTAATTAACCAACCCAAAAAAATAAATAAAAAATAAATTAAAAATACACACACACACACACACACACACACACACACTCATATGTATGGATTTATGTTAAAGTATAAGTGAATGTAACAGAAAGCTGGTATGAGTTTGGTGACTGCCCGTCCAATAGGCCCTCTTCTCTAATTAAGTCCGCGGTGGTTTCAGCCCCCAGAGATGCTTTACGGTGCAATTAAGGACGCACTGATCAGAAGGTATGAATATTCAGCAGAATGACAATTAATTAGCAGACGGAGAGCTCTCACTAGAACCCCTCAATGGCAAATTTAGCCCATTTGATGAGAAACGCACATTGCGCTTAAAGGCCATCCAGACATCTTTTCATTCCCACTGAATAAAATAAAAAAATGATCTGATGTGTCATCACACAATAAATATTTATTTGATCAAAGAGTGGGAGTAGTTATCCCGGGAGCCGCCTCCTATTATTTCTGGGGTGACACCAGTGTGTGTGTGTGTGTGTGTGTGTGTGTAAGGGGGGTACTAATACCTGGTAGAACACCTCAGGGCATTCACAACATATGCTCGGATTATGCTTAATGGTCTAATTACATAAATTAGGCATTCATTATACGGCACATCATCTGTAACAGATATCTCAATTGTAGGGGTGGGGTTGGGGGTGGTGGGGGGGACATGTAATTCAATTTGTCTGGGAATAGTTTCACCCAATTAAACATGGAGAGATGGAGAAATTACAAAAGCAATAGCTCAGATTTATTTACCACAAAGGGATTTTTTCAGCTACTTTCCTGAAATGTTTTACTAGTTTGAACCCAAAAACAGCAGTTTCACTTTACAACCATAAGATGGGGTCAGTGTCTATCTATCTATCTATCTATCTATCTATCTATCTATCTATCTATCTATCTATCTATCTATCTATCTATCTATCTATCTATCTATCTATCTATCTATCTATCTATCTATCTATCTATCTATCTATCTATCTATCTATCTATCTATCTATCTATCTATCTATCTATCTATCTAGTTGTTTATTCCTCCTACATTCAGTGCGGTAACTATGACAATATTAGACAATGTTAAAACACATCTGTCCATTTATCTACTGCGTTATCATGAAATTGTCTTCAGGCGTGTGTGTGTGTGTGTGTGTGTGTGTGTGTGTGTGTAGGAGGGGGGTGCCAGTTCATTGACTCCATATGGTGAGAAACAGCAGGACTGATGAGCGCACTACCTGAGGTCCGTGTTTGTGCTGTCGACTGTAACCGAAGCACGGGCCCCTGACCTTCCTCCCCCTCCTCCCTCCCTCCCTCCCTCCCTCCCCTTCATAATTCATTACAGACAAGATAGTGCCACTCTCATTTCATCATTTTAGCTTTTGGTGGCAGAGGACTCCATAACAACAAATCATTCTGTTACTTAAGCAGCTGACAGATGCATGCAGCGCTGTGGAGATGTATCCTTACAGATTTCTACTGTTTTTTTGGTCACACTTAAATGTTTCAGATCAGAAAACAAATTTCAACACCAGGCAAAGATAGTCAGAGGGAATACAAAATGAAGTTTTCTAACGAGGATTTCATTCATGAGGAGAAAAAAGCTATCCGAACCAAGCTGGCCCTAAGTATCAAATATGGTTGGAACAATCAAGCTTTTATAGTGGAGTTTTACAGCATGAACTGTGTGTTTAAGGTCAAAGGTCAGACATTCTCCTTTGGGATATTCTAGGAGAGAGAGGAATTCCTGATTACAGCGAGTGCTCCAGAACCTATAGCAGCAAAGCAGCCCCAGACCATCACACTACCACCACCGTGCTTGACTCTTGGTCTGATAATGTTCTTTTTCTGAAACGCAGTTTTGGTTTTACACCAAATGGAACAGGAAACACACTTTCCAAAACATTCCACCTTTGTCTCATCAATCCACTGAAAATTTAAGGTTTGCGTGAAGATCAGAGGGGTCTTTGTTTCCTTTTTGGTCAGCAGAGGTTTTGTCATACAGTTGTCTCTTTCTTATGATTGAATCATGACCTCTGACCTTAGCCTTAACCAAAAATGTGAGGCTTTAGGTGTTGTGTGTTTTCTCGTTGTTGAACTTTTTTAAAAAGGTGTGAAATGTGTTGCTTTTTTTAAGATATTTTAGCCTACTTTGTGTTAGTGGACTGAAGTGATTTATTAAGGAGGGCGTTATTTCAATACATCTGCTGTGGTCTCTAGTATGAATGAATGCTTTGTGAGCCGTTTTCTGTGGAAAAAGAAGCTCTGGCGCTCATGTTTCAGGAAGTAGAAGTTAGTCAGAGGAGTGGAGGGTGGAAAACGGCAGGATTTGAAGTCTTAATCTTTAATATTCATGATATTCAAACACCTCACCTCTGATTGGCTAACAGAAACAGCAAATTTCCACCGCCTCTGTTCAATCTGCAACGTTGATGTTTTATCTCCACAAATAACACAAGCCAGAATGTGTTCTGCTTTGTTGTGGAGCTGCTAATGCTAACAGTTAGCTTCTACTAGCAGAGACGTGCTTTGCTTTCTCCTGGACGCTAAATCAACAACAGCCGTCTGCGTCGCGAGCCAAAATGGGTGAGTCCATGAATGCCAATTTTTTCCTGACGTAGAAGGAACTGAAGTTTCCCCGTCTATTATCTTTCAACGGCTAATGCAGGGGTTGAGGACTGTTTTCACGTTCAGGAAGCACGTGAGACTCAGCGTGACCAATGATAAGAACAAGTATTACACGTTCCTCTGAGAACCTCCGCTTTAATTATACAGAAGTAAACAGGCCTGGGTGTGACTAATGAGAAACTGAACTCAGCAAAAACACCATCAGTCACGAGTGATTTCTGATTTAGGACCAAGTTGGTTGGGAAAGCCTTTTCTATTTAATAAATGAAATCATCATTTAAAAACTGTTTTTATTTGTAGTTTTATCATTAATCTCTGCAAATAACCATTAAAATGTTGTTGAAAATAAATTAAATGATGCCCAGTTGTAGAAAAATATTGGTGGATTGGTAACATAAAAATCGGGTCTAAAACACATGGGAGCGGGCCTAAGTCTCTGGGTGACGCCATATTAGATGCAATGTTTCCTTCTAAGGGAGCCCGTGAGGACAAAACACATTTGCAAATTTGTAACAAGCGGTTACAAAACTTTCGCCATTCATAAAAGTTGTTGTTTTACACATTTACCTCTTTGCTCGTTGCCAGTTATGAGAGGGAGTTTGATGTGTTTGTCATTTTGCTGGAGGTTGAACGATCTGACGAAGTACTCGTTCTAAAATTGCCCTCCCATGGATTTTTGACCCTAATGGCCATCCGTTGGTAAGGTCTTTCTCAAAAACAAAAATACTGCTTGCTTGCAGTGATTTAGGTATGTACTGCCCCCTATTGCCAGGAAAAATACACACCGTGACTTTAACTCAGATTATCTTTCTCTGATACAATTTTTTTTGCTGATCTGAAACATTTAAGTGACAAAAGTAAAAATGGAAGAAATATGTTAGGGACAAATACTTTTTCCTCAGCGCTCTATAAAGAAAAGGAAGGAAGGAACAAGGAAATGGACCATTTATTTACAAATTGTGAGCTAAGATAAGATAAAAACAGGATTTCACATATCAACATTCAAAAGCTCATGTATTTACCACCTCATAACATATCAGATCCACATCAAAATAGTGTTAAAATCCCAACTTCCTTTCATGGTTTGCTGAAAATGAGGGCCTAATGCAATATGAAGCAAAGAGAGGTCATACCATATTAACCAGACCTCAGCCAGAGAATGAACTTTCATCATAAAGAAGAAAGATTAAAGAGCTTTAATGCAAAAAAGGTATGAATTATCATAGGTCAGCCACAGACAAAAGACCTATCATTCCAGAGGATGAAAACGAGGTGGAAGACTTTGTGATGAATAACCATAAACCAGTGCAAACGCATAATGAGGAGGAGATCACAGGATGAAGTCATATTAATAAAGATATACTGAGTTTAAAGGGTCGGGGGGGTGAGGGCTGGCTGTCTTGAACTGTGCCATTAAGCTCTGACATGTAACTGATGACAGGTGACACATTAACAGGCAGGGTGGGTCATAAGGATCAATACACGGGGTCACTTTAAGTGAAATTACATCCTCTCAAGGTCAAAGTTGTACGTTTAACCTACAACCCTTAACCTCCCTGTTTACATTTATGTCTCTACTGCAGGAAAAACTTAGCCTGGCAAGCCATCCTATATATGTGAATATATAGTCTGGCCACGAACCATTGACGGCTCTCAGTCGTGAGGCGGGATCTACGGTTGTCTTTCAAAATGTCAGCACGCAATTGGATAGCGCTAGGACCAATCAGAGTGACGAACAACATGACGTAATCACGGCGACGGAAAAGCGGGAGGCTTTAATAGCGTCTAGCTTCAATGATTTCTGTCGTTTTTGTATGAAAACACGCGAATATCAGGTGTACTGGGACATTGCACTACTTTGTTTGATAAAAATAAGAAGCCGCTAAGTATATCAGACAGACTTACGCACGTTGGAGTCTAAATAATCCAATGTTGATGACAAAGCTGTTTCAAACGAACGTGTTTTCCGAGTTGCCGCCATGTTGCTTGGGTTCGCGGCGTTCGCGGCCGCAGCGCTGACGTCATCGGCTACTCCCGCTCTGTGATTGGCCCATGATATAGAGCGCTGTGATTGGCCCAACCAAAACTATAGCGAGTTGTGATTGGATAAACACAGCAGTGGTTTGGGCTGCGAGGTTTCCAATGAAGCGTGCCTAGACCAAACTCTGCAAAGCAAGAATTGGTCTAGTTCACTAGGCTAGGAAAAACTGTAAAAATAACCTTTAATTCATTTAAGGTGTTTAATAAAACATAAAAGCAAAGTTTTGACTAAGTTCAGATGTCCTCCGCAGCACCGCCAACACCCTCCTTTGGGGTTTAGCGTGTGAGAGACGCAGCTAACTGATGCAAATCCCTTTATATTGTGAGCCCGTGTGGTTGGAAGGCACGGTCTTTTGTGAGGCTTCGTGTTCATTCAGACCTTGGCATTGATCAGAACACACTTAACCAACTGGGACCAAACGAGGGGCATTTTGCTACGTCTTTCATCTTATACGTTAGGGAAATATGGCTGGTCTCCACGGAGGGCTGGCTGAACTAAAAACCAGAGCAGCATCCCGCACAACAACAAAAACAACAATAAAAGGTGAGTTTACAACACGTGTAAACAATAAACACACGGCTCACCCCCACAGGGAAGGTAAAAGATAAAAATACATCACAGCGCATTTTATTTAAAAAAATCAGATGATTAAAGAGTTTTCTCCTTTTTTTTTTATCTTATATGCTTTTAGTAAGGGCTGCCCAGTTTTATTCCCAGCTCCTAGAAGGCAAAAGGTGGGACATATGCTAATGTTTCTGCCTGTTTGTTCATGTGTTTGTCTGACTTTTTAGATCTTTAAATGGATGTTAATAAAACTCAATAAAACATCTACAAATGAATACGTTTTGGAGACATTCAGATCATCAGAGAATGCACGACATTGGGTATAACTCTATTTTACTCTATTTGGTTCAATGGGAAAAAAAACAGACAAAAGTTAAGCCCTAAGGGATGTTTGATATTAACAGCCTTCCATTATTATCGGCTAATATTGGTATTGATATGTAATATCAGAAATGACCTGTAGTGGTTTTTACTCTTTTTATGACATGACTTTTAAATACAGTGCACATCTATAACATCAAACTCTTCACCTACTTCTCTGCTCACTTAGACCTGAGGTACAGGTAAAACTTAAACTTAGACTGAGAAACCATCTAAAGACTCAGGAACCCTTTGCAGGTGTTTTGGATTAATTAGCTGATTAGAGTGTGACACTTTGAGCATTGAATATTGAACCTTTTCACATTGTGGGCAACGGTGGCAGCCCGTAACAGGAGGGTTGCAGGTTCGAGCCTCATCTTTCGCAATTGTGT
>SSNS01000201.1:32288-85252 GCA_006937985.1 Aphyosemion australe | reverse complement strand
TGTCAGTGCACCCCAGGGCAGCTGTGGCTGGGTGAATGGCTGATTGTGTTGCAAAGCGCCTTGGGGGGTTGTAGAACCCTAGAAGGTGCTATATCAAATACAGGCCATTTTAACAGGCCAATATTCTAATTGTCTGAGCTTTTGAATGTGGGGTTTTTATAAGCTGTAAGCTATAATCATCACAGTTACAATGTGGAGACATGGAGTCATGTGATGCTAGTTATCAAAATTATTTAGTTTTGATTATTTTTTATGAGACTTTGAGGCTTTATTGATATAAGAAAATAAGACTATATTAAGTGTATTGGTAATAAAATCCAACATCTTACATCTCTAACTGTGACGATATAAGTTAATGAAAGTCTGAGATCCCAGTTATTAGTAATACATCTATAACTACATATACATCCCTAGGGTCAATCCAAATCCAAACCGCTGACACAGTCAAACATAAAAATGATCATACCCCACTTTTTAATTCTTACGATACGTACCATACCAAATTTATTTGTATAGCAAATTTAAAAACAGCATGTCAGCTGACCAAAGTGCTGCACAGAGTAATCTTCACAATTCGGTTTTTGTTATGATTCAGAGTGCTGTGATGTAATTATTAATTTGTCACAATTCCTCTTTTTACCTCTCCGCTGTATGGCCATTTGATACTGTTAAAGCAACACTAAGATGATTTTCACTTTAACCAATTCCTTTAAAAGTTGGGTTCAGTGATTGTGTTGGTAGAAACTTTACCACCTTCACATGGGACAGCACACTGACTAGAAACAGCACTCAACAGTTTTGTGGAGCGGGTAGGTGCCCTAGGGGGCGCTCTTTACCTGCTTAACGACTGTTAGCTATTTTCTGTGCCGGTAGCTAATTTAAAAGCTAGGAGTTAGCTTTTTCAGTTCAGCTGGAAACGGTTTAGTGTTACTTTAAGATAAGTGACTGAAGACAATTTCACTTTAATTAACTTTTTATTAATAAATCAAAAAACAGCTTTTCAGTTGAAACCACAGCTTTCATTAAAATTCATTCTTTTGAAATCATGTAAACAATAACCCCTATCCAGAAAAATTTGACTTTGCATAGTTAATTAACATTTATAAAATAATTTTTGAACATTTTAAAATTGAGTCAGAATCATTTACATTTGCATTGCAATGAATCAAAACGTAGATTATATCCTCCATCCCTAATACTCTGAGTTTTACAGATATTGAGCTAAAATCTGATGTGTTTATATGTGAGTCAGTCACAATATTTACTCTGAGTGCACAAGGTTTTCTAAAAAATTTAAAATATTAAGGTTTATTTAATTTTTTTAGTATGCGACTCCACTTTTCTTCCACGTAAGCTGTTTTTAGTTTAAACGTCTGGCATGGTGGTAAACAATATGCACACCTTCAAGAAATGTTAGGCCTTTAATTTTAACCACAGCAATCAGAGCATTGTCCCTTTACTTGCGAGTCATTAACACAATGACCCACCACTGCGTGCCACTTCTATTGAAATGTTTTAATTGGTGCATGATTTATGCCACAGTAATGCTCAACATTTGCATTGCTAAGCATAAACAAGCACCACTGTAAATCACAACCAGCATAAAAGGAAAAAAAAAAATCAAATAAAATCTTGCATTGAACTGCGCTTTATTGTTGACCACCTCTCCCAGTGAAAGTTAATATGCATGACACATTTCCAGCTTTAATTCATTTGTTTTAAGTCAAGCTGGGAACACGGTTGCATAAAGAAATCATAAAAGTCCTGTTAATCCACAGCTAATCAATGGGCCAAATGAAGCAACCAGCGAAAGGAATAAGTCACATTAATTCAGGCGAGATTTGAATATTTGTGAGTGTTTTAATGTCTCTATAACGGTGTGAGGCTGGGCCCGGTACGAGCTGAGTGTTTGGGTCTGCGTTGACACATTCGGCGTGGTGCAAGGACCCCAGAAAGCATGGCTAATGTGTAGAGGAAAATATATATTTATGCATCTGAAATATGGTTGATTAAGGGTTCTTCAAGCAGCGCTGTAGCTAATATATGAGGAGATTTATTTTTGAAGGATAACAGTAATAGAACTGATGAACTGTGCTGTTGATTAGTACGCCCTCGAGGGTCTGCACTCGAAAATAATGTTGTTGACTCTGACCTGTTCAGGAGCAAGCACTTCAGATGTGACAAGGCGTCGCTGTCGCAGATAGGGAAATCTGCACAGACCGCATGCACACAAAAGAATGCAATTACATTTCTTTCAAACAAATTCAATCCAGAGTTGCGGTTTATGCTATTAGAATGCACTAATGGAATAGCTCAGGAAGAATCCAATGAAATGTCAAGTACTGCTGCCTATCAGGGAAAACTCTTTACTGGTCACACCTACTGTGGGCACAGACGGAGCGTTAACAGGCTTATCAGCAAGGGAAATGTCCCGTTCCTCTGCCTAAACCAAAGCTATTACAATCCCAAATAATTAACTTTCAGCAGAGCAGCCAGTTGTCGTGACAACTAGGATAAGAAGAGCTGAATGTGGAATAATTTTGATCAAAGATAGACGGACTGTTTTGCAGTAAAAAGGCAATTCGTGAGTTTTGGTTCCAATTTCGTCTTTTTGTTGAACCTCAGGTACAAGCGAATGCCTCTGTTGTTGAGGCAACACGTTCCAGCTGCAAAAACTTTACTTTTTTCTAAAGAAAAAGTTAATGCATTCATATGAATAACTCAAATTTATGTTGTCAAAGTTTATGGAGTTGTTATAGATAGGGTTAGGTCCTAGATTTGAGGAGAGGCATTCTGGGATTCTCCAGAACTCACAGATTTCCAGTCCTCCTCTGCTGTCTTCCCACACAAAAATGAAGATATACAGCACCAAAAAAACAATAACAAAAAACAATTCTTTAAAAAACTCTGACCAAAGTAGAGATTTGTGAATTCTCCGTTGTCAGCATTTGCTTGTGGATGTAAATAACCAGGGTTTTAGGTTTCGCAACGTCACTGCCCGCAACAAACACACTCTGACATCACATGTACAGACTGTGCTTATGCTCACTCGCTCTTTTTTAAAAGTTAAAGTCCCATCCATTGTTCTCTGCATTTGACCCATCACCTGGTGGATCAATGAGCTGCAGACACAGTTGCGCTTGTGAACTATTTTGTGGTTTAACCCCCCAATCCAACCCCTTAATGCTGAGTGTGAAGCGAGGAGGTATTGGGTCCCATTTTTTCAAGGTCTTTGATATGACCCGAACGGGATTTGAACCCTGATCTCCCAGTCCCAGGGTGGACACTCATACCACTAGGCCACTGAGCTGGTTTTTTAAGCTCAATGTTGAAGACCACAGGTGAAGGACAACATCCATAACTTAAGGACGATCATTGGCCACCACCTAGTTATTCCACGTCCAAGGAATGGTTTTTGGCAAAGACGCCAAAGATTTGGGGATTTTGGGGAACTACTGCCACCTACAGGCTTGGCATGCCAATGAATGACAATCACAAACTCTTGTGTTGGGTGGTCAGTGAGTAGACCTCAAATATTTGACAAAAGGGAACTGATTATGAATCAGAGGTAAAAACAGGGTCAGATACTGAAAATTAACCAAAACTACTCTAACCTATCCATATTGCAACTAGACACAGCAAAAGAAGTTGATGCCAGTTGGTTCCAGTATAATATACTGTCTATACCCCCTTCCCATGTAATTGAATGAGACATTTTCACCTACACATCAGAATTTTTGGTATTGACTCTTGCTAATTTGCAGTTTTTCTATTGCTGTTGCATCTTCAGCTATTATTATTATTATTATTAGATAATATTTAAAAAATGTTGATTGTAATTAGTTAATTGGGGTTAACAAAAATGTGATGATTGTGGTACGCGCGCACACACACACACACACGCACGCACGCACGCACACACACACACCCACACACACACACACACACACACACACACACACACACACACACCTTGTATGTGCGTGCGTGCGCGCGCGTGCGTGCGTGCGTGTGTGTGTGCGCGCGCGCACACACATACACGCACGCACACACACACACACACACACACACATACACTGGAGTCAAATTCCTTGTATGTGCAATAAACTTTGCCAAGTTTGTTTCTGACACATAAATAAACTTAAAAAATCCCATTTTGCAACTGTTTTGAGTGAAAAGACCCCATAACTTGTTCAAAAAATTGGGGAAACCTGTTAGCCAAGACCCAGAGGAAGTTAGTTTTTGTAAAAGTTTGCTTAAAAGTCAAGTCCAGTCCCAGACTGCCTCCAAATGAGTGTAGATCACCCATCACTCTGTGTCCGTCGGCACCTGACACACACACTCCAGCAGACCTTAAACCAACTCAGGTAATACGACCTAATAAACGGGCTCCAATAAAAAGCATTTAATCGTGAGTGTCAACATGATTAATTGTGCACTAAAATCCATGTGAGACCTTACGGTGGCGGGGTGGGGGGGTGGAAGAGGCATTTTGCATTTCAGCACAACTGGCACCAGGACAAGCACTTATCCACCAGACTATCCACAGAACGGTGTGAATATCATATTAATAATTACTCATGTAATTTCTCCTCAGGAATTACTACGCCTCAAACTGACTGGTGGATTTAATTATTAGCAGCCTTTTTGTTTCCACGTCCCTCTCATTACTGTCAGGATTGATGTAACGTAAACTTCATTAAAAATTAAAGCAAGAGTCTTAATTATGAGGCTGCACTGACTGAAGTTAGAATTAGCCAACTCAGTGATGTGCAAATGAGAGCATTATTTAAGAAACATGCTGGAAGTAGTTATGCTAATTTGGAGAGTTCACAGTAGCAGACCTTTTCACTTGCAGTTGCATATTCATTAAACTCACTATGCAAATTTAATGTAGCAGTCTTAGTAATGCCTTGTTAATTTATTCAGATTTATTGAGATCGACTTGTAAAAAGTACCATTTTAATTACCCCATCTCCTTGGAAGGTAAGGGATGTGGCCAAGGTTTTAAACTGTGTAAATCAGGATTAGTGTGGTTTGATGGAGAAAAGGGAAATGAAAGGACACTGCTGTTAATGGCCACGCTTGAAATACATATTGATTTATTTAGGATGTGATCCAGGTAAAGCGCTCTCAGCCAGAAAAAGTAAAGTAAAGATGAGTTTGTTGTTTTTGTGAGTGAGGTGATTAATTCCACTTCTCCACGTTTTCATCGTGGTACATGAGTATTCACATGATGTCGTGTTTTCCCAGTAAAAGCCAGCTTTTGCATCTGAAAGCTGTGATTTAACTAGGGAATTAAACAATTAAAAATACACATACTACTGTGATAGATCAACTTTTACTACTGCACTGAAGTCATGCATTAAGTCCTTCTCATCACAGGGACATTTATAAATTTACAACAGCTTCTATTATTGCATATTTAATTGACCTTCAGTGCAGTGTTTTCACTGGCAGGAGAGCTGATTAGCTGCCATGTTTCATGGGCATCTAAGTTGTTCCTAAAATTGACCAAACAAGCCGTAATATTTAGTTTAGGGTTTGAGTACACATTTTAAATATACATATGGAGTTTATTGTATTGTCAGTGTTCAAGACATTCAATGACATTCACGTTAACACATTACTTTCTGATGTCAAGTCAAGAATTGGGTTCTTCTGCAAAGCAAACGTTGGTCAAAATGTCAATCCTTTCCATTTTAGATTTCCATTTTTTAGTGCCCCTTTCACTACTCATCATTGTGATCTGTACTCACTCGTTAACTGGTGATCACTCTAAATTCCCACAGGATGTTACATTGGTATCAATTTATATACAAAACAATCATCGGTAGAACCCCGTAATGTATGGCTTGCTTTTAGCACCCCCTAGTGTCTGTTAGTGAAACCAAAAGTGAAACTTATCTCCTTGCTGTGCGTTTGTCTTTTTAACACCTTAATCTAACTGCTGAAACGTCTCCTCAGCCTTCATTAGTGTCTACAGGAGCGGTTCATCACTACATCAAACAAATCAGCTGTGTTCATGATCTAAAACATGCAGGAAACATGCTGGAAGCAGACTGCAGCACCAGGCACGTCAGCTCCACTTTACTAAGTCCAACAAGGACGGGACCGGCACTCTGAAGTTGCAAGTGTGGTATTCTGGTAACAGAGGGCAGTGGGGGTCTGAGTGATGTTTTATTAACCCTGTAAAGGGTCATTTTAGCACATACTGGCTCAAGAAAATTATTTAAAAATATGAAAAAGTTGCATAGTATGGCTTTAAGTAAATTGAACATTTTATTTTTGACAGTGTAATTTGAGATTAAAGGTAATGCATACGATGTTTCTGAATTTCAGGAAAAACCGCCCTCTCCACGTTGCACAACACGCTACCAGCCCGTTTACAAGTAGCTGCCGGCCATAATGTGTAATTGTTGGCCATAAAAAATAGCATGCCGATTTTTAGCTTACCGGTCAAGCAGAAAACCGGCAACAGCGACGTCTGTGGGGAGCCCAACCGGACCGCGTTTGCCTCCTCCCGGTTTCCGTGACAGCACAGGGGTGTATAGAGTGCGCATTCACAGGAAGTGAAAACTAACCCAGGATTGACTTCACCAGAATGATTGACAGTTATGCGGATCAATGGTTTAGATGATCCACCTGGAAGTAAAGAACGTCCGCTATATCCTTCAAGCTAGTTTTTGTTTATTATATTCTTGGTTATTTTTAATTGAACCTTCTAGGATATGTCATGGTGTTGATTGCAACAATCTGGAACTCAAAAATAACCATTTTCCTGGTGAGTTAGAGTCGGGAGAGGGACCCACCCGGAACATCATTTACTGAACACTGTCCATTGATGGTAAATATATTATACTTAAAGTGTGATGTTTCTGTTGGATCTCATTGAGCTGTTAGAACATAATTCACGGATGGAGTCAACTACCAGCATGAAAAAAAAAGTAAAATTCTCAGAAACACCAACATTTAAACCACATAACACTAAAATAATGAGAATCTCACACTGTAACTTCCAAAAGTAATACAGTACCTTAAATCCTTAATAAAGAAAATATCCATGAACTAGTCTGCCTCCTCTATGTGCACTGGCAAATATTTATTAATTTAAGCCATGTTCCACTTAAAATGATCAGATTTGTACACCTAACAAACAGAAATATATAAACAATAATCAAAATGTCATTTTGATGCATGGAATTTCTGCACGAGCATGACTCCTTCTCATTAGCTGGATATTTGATTTCTGCAGTAATATTCTGTCACCATCTTTGGTATAAAAACCAAAACAACACGCTGGAGCAATAAAAGTCTGCTCCTTTGTTTTAAATCCTCACATTTCAAGATAAAACCCTCTAATTGCATTCTGTAACTATTGTGTAAGAGCATATAAAAGGCTGGTTCAATGAGAGGTGACTATTACAAACAACACAGCAATAAACATTTACATCTAAAAGCATATTTACTGCACTGGAGCGCATCCAAATAGAAAGAATTATGGCCCAAAGTTAATTAACATGCACTTTTAATTCAATATATAAACCCCTGAAGATAAAAATAAACACGTCTGTGCATGCGTGGCTACGGCCTGTTTACCACAATAAACCTCAGTTTTACACTCACACATACTTGCAGAGCGGATTTTCATCTGTAGACTAACATGAACAATGTCTTCTCAGGTGTGTCAGCTGCTTCAAAAGCAGAAAGAGAGAAAATACGCTCTGCAACCAAATAATCTTGTTAGTTTCAAGTGGTATGGTCAGCTGTCAGACTGGATCTCAGTCCCCCGGGGACGGAGCAAAAAGCCTGAACTGCAGAAAAACAGCCTCGGGGGGCCGTGAGGGGAGAGAGGCATAATCTATGTGGTGGTAAAAAAAACAACCTGCGGACGATCACTGAGGGCTGCAGAGCTCTGACCGAGGAGGGGCAGAGCTCACCGGCTACATCCACCACTCCAGGAGATAATTACAGCGACCGGGTGTCTACCGCTTGTTTCTGTTCAGCGCTTCATGTTGTCCCTCGGGAGTCCCTAGGGGTGTGTGTGTGTGTGTGTGTGTGTGTGTGTATCAGGTCCTTTTCCCACTTTTTTGATCAAAATGTAAGTTTGTTTGACTTTGACATTCAAAAATAGACACCAAACTGCTTCAAAACATACAAGTTTTAATTAAAAAGGAAAATAATCTCAACAAATAAACAAACACATACACAATTCATGCTAATTCAACTGTCTGTGGCTTGAATATTAAGAGACGTTGTAGGAATTGTGTTCAACTTGTTTACAAAATGAAACCTACATTTTTTCTGCATAGCTTAGAGTATCTACCTTATTCCTAGCCCCCATGAGCCCTTGTGTGAAATATGCGACTGACTTTTGTTTCTTTGAGGCAGAATGTCGGTGCTGCAAGGAAGCAGCATCCTGACCAATCACAGGTTTGTGGTCACTTCTGACGGATATTTAGAAAAGTGGGCTCTACTCCGTCCGTCCTTGCGAGCCTGTTGGAGAGCCCTTGCAAGGACGGATAATGGCGGCGTTGCGTATCTCTGGAACGCAGATGGAGAAGTATAAATTATGGTAAATGGCCTGTTTTTGTATAGCGCCTTCTTAGGGTTCTACAACCCCCCAAGGCTCTTCTCAACACAATCAGTCATCCACCCATTCACACGTTGGTGGCAAGGCTGACAGAGGAAAGGCTGCTGAACACTGGCGCCACCAGTCCCTCCCACCACAAGCAGGCAAGGCAGGTTAAGTGTCTTGCCCAAGGACACAGCAGCAACATTCTCTGGCGAAAGCTGGGGTTGAACCTGCAACCTTCTGATTACTGGACACCCCGCTCTACCTCCTGAGCTACTGCTGTCCTTTCTCAGGCCTTAGTTCGAGGTGCATGTTCCAAATATCACTCTAGTAGCCACAAATGTAATTTTCTCTGGCTGTTAGTACCGCAAACAGCACAACATGTTCCCGAGCTGCGCGAGTACATTTTTCGGGGGCAAATAGTTTTTAAAATCCTCTTGAAATGTTCAAATAAACTGCTACTAGCAACAAAGCCTCACCATGCAAGCTAATGGCTATGCGCTACTTCCGGTATCTCACCGGATGTTGCTCGCATCATCGTCTCTACAGGAGTAAGGTGGATAAGTTAAAGAATTTGTTTTCATACGGCTGAAGCTGCATGCAAATTTTTATTTTAAAATACTGCAAGAAATGCAATTGTATGAAAGCTGAGAGAAAACATGTAAAACATGTAAATGTATCCTTTTCTATTGAGTTAATCAGAAATCAGGGCATCTCAGAGCATCCATAGCTGATCCATCGTCTAATTATTTGCAAAAATATAATTTTTTTAATTGGCATACTAAAGTGATGTTTTGATGGCCACATGCTGATAACAGTGTGTTTTGAATGCACTGCCAAACTGAATATTTTTCTTGGTAGATTTTACAGTTTCCAAAACTGCAATTAATTGGTGCTTTTTGTGTTTTATTGATTCAAATGAAACCATTTTTGTTCTTTACCTTTTAGGACTTTCACCATTTTGATTGTTTTCATCTTTATTAAACCTCCAACAAGAAGATGAGTTAATATGCATCCTTTATCATCTCCAGGGTCATGATTTCCATTTTTCCCACTCAGAGTGACAGATGTGGAGCATCCAGTTGACCATAATTAATCTACGTTTAAAGGACCAGTCTGCTCATGTATTGGCGGTAAAGCCTGGAGTCTGAGGGCCCGCGTACGTCACAGGGCCTGCCTGTCTGGCCCCCTGTGCATCTCAGTGTAATTATCCCATCTCCATGAATGATGGGATAAGGGGGATCCAAGTGATGCTTTGATAGAGATGAGATTAGTTTAATCAAGTTCATTGCTTGGGCTGGGCCACCAAATCCCATCATCGTTCCTCTCAAATCACCAGACCCTGCACCTCGCCCTGCCGAAGCTTTCTTTTACGCCTGCCACATTAGCAAGAAGAATTTATGGCATCGTTAGTTTTAAGTGCTGCCCTTGTTAGGACAATGCACACAGATGGCTTTTGTGACAAAGGGATTCATAATAAACAGAACAAAAAAGGGATTTCTGAGTCCTTGGACTGCAGCGATTACATCATTGATCCAAATTTGAAGTCTGGATTTTGCAGATTCATTCATTTATACTTTTAATTTGTCTTTTTGATCTAATTACACAAGAATTTAGCTTCATGTCTAGATTAATTCTGGAAAAAAATCATTACCATTACAAAGGCAAACATGGGATTTATCACTGTAATGTTTTGACCCCCTGAGGCAGATGTTAATGTAAAGCAGAGAAATCATCACAGGGCGCTGTGTGTTTACATGCAACAAAACACGTTTTGGCAAAAATGACAAACTGGCCGATCGAACGGAGAACTCCACGTGCTCTCATCACTCTGACATCAGAGGACACGGCCCAACGTGTCCACAGAGGACAACAACTTTGCCAACAAACCCCTAAAAGTCAAGGCTTCTCAGAAGTCTCGACTTTGACTTTCTCCTACGGCTTTGTGTCAACATGCAGAGCAGTTAAAAGAAAAAAAATACTATTACAGCACAATTTGGGAGCCATTCATCAAATAAGACATAGGATTAATTAAGCCTGAGGACTGAATTAGCTCCCTCTTCACTCATCATCTCCTACCCTTGGCCTGGGGTAGGGGATGGAGGTGGAGGTGGGGGCTCCGCGCTGCACGGTGGCAGGTAGTGGGTGGAGATGGTGATACCACACCATTAGTGTGTGTTTAGTGCACCACACACTCATGCTGGGATAAAAAATATACATAAAAGATAAATAAAATTTCAGAGATATGCTACCACTGGACTGTTCATCATGTAGATGATGGCTGAAACTTCTTTCCTTTGCCTTTTCTGCTCAAAATCAAAAAGATTCACCCAGTTCCCGTGAGGTATTCCGTTCATTTTTGTTTCAATTTAAATATTTCCACATCTATATCAATAAAGATGGTGAAAACAACACAAAAGACAACGAAGAGTGCTCCGTTGTGTAACTTTTATGTGTTCTGAGGGCCTGTAATGAGTAAAGGATTCCTCCCCGACGTGCGGAGCTGTGACACAGGTACGTTCATTAAACCATAGCACGCTGTCCCTGACTGCAGAGGGTCATGCGTTTGATGAATGGACTGTGCAGCCGCGTCGTAGCTTCAGGCTAAGATTCAGCACCTCAAGAGGCAGAGAGGATGCACCTCTGGATGGAGCAAAGAAAGACAAGAAAGACAGGAGGAAATGAGGGAGAGAGGGATGAATTTTGGATTACCCTGGAGTTCTGTTTCCCCTGAGTTCTGCTTCCAGGATACATTATGAACCTAATGTGCTATTATTCTCTATCACCCTCCTAAGCCTAAAACATCTGTCCTTGGGGTGTCTCTGGTAATAGACAAGGGCTTTCGGACCCTTCGCTAAGACAAGATAGCAGCTCCTACAAGGGCTCTTGACATGCTGCCGACTTAATCTGCAAGTGCTTCTGCAAAATCGACATTGCCTAGAGAGGATAGCAATCAGCAGGCGCGGCGCACGTTTCTACCGCCACAGCAGTGCTGCCAAACACGGCAAAGCCTGACCTTTTGAATGAGAAGGATTGTATTTCTTTTGATTGGTTTTTCTGTCTGCAAAATACATTTTTTTGCCCTTTAAGTTTCCTTGAGATTAGCGGCAGATTTGTTTTAGGATGTGCTAGGTTCTGTTGCATGAGGGTTAGTATTGTTTTTCAGTTAGCGCAACAACGTCAGCGGACGGGATTTGCTTTTGAGTTTATGCATTCAAAGATCAGAAGTTGTGGACTCTGGATGACATCAAACTGCTGTTGTTGCTGCAGATTTTTATGTATAAAAGGTTTATCAACAACTCAGTGAGCAGATTTTGAATCTGCTGAATATTTTTGACGAATCAAAAGTGAGAGGAAACATCTAAATCTGTTTATTTCTTTTTAAATGTCAATAAATTTCATGCAAAGGTCAAACCCAACACAGCTTTATTTATTATTATTATTTTTTTTATTTATTGATTTATTTATTTTAGATTATTTAGATTAAATGTACTCTTTTATTCAAAAGGTAATAAAACACACCGTTAAGTTTTGTTATTCTCAAATATATATTATATAGTGTGGTAATCATTTAAATTTTATTTTTTAAAGGGTTATTGTAGCTGGTTTTAGCTGTGGGCATGAAGGACCATTAAGATCTATTTTAGGATCAGGATCCATGTCTGGTAGAAATTTTATTCTTCTAACAAATAAACGATCACATGAGGTTGGTAATGCTGCAAGTTATTCTGCATTTTAACTTAGAAATGTTCCTTTTTTTTCAGCTTTTTAAAACATTTTCTTATTGTTCATCTCTTTTCACATCACCAGCACTGAATGTGTGACGTGTTTTTGAATGTGTTGCCTAAATGCCACTGCTAATATCAATGTATTACATTTTAATTCTATTGAAATATCTTTGCTACTATTATTTAAATGATCATATAAAACTTCAACACAAAATAAAAATAGAAACTTTGTATTTTCCTTTCACTCCACAGACTTGGATCGTGTTTTTGTGACTGCTGATGCAATGCTAATGATTTTAACATGAAAGATTTGTTAATGGAGGTAAAGTATTTGATGTTGTATTTCTGCTAATTGAATTAAATCTAGTCAAGGAGCAGTAATGTTTGTCTTGAGGGGTTTTGGCACCCAAAGCTCTGATTATAAATGCATCACATTTAATGAAAAGAATAAGTCTTGGTTCATTTAATATTAAAGAGTTAGATACTATGAGTACTCATTAATTTAAAAGTACGGTAATATTGTTTCATTTTGGTGCAGGATATCATAGCAACAGCTCCTCTCCTGGTTTACACTGTAAAAAGTGATTTATAAGAAAGTTAAATAATCCTAATTTTTTTGATATTTAATCTTATTTTTAGTCTAAAAATAAAATAAATTCTTCTCTAGAAAAATAGCATTACTTAAAATAAGGTAAATATTCTTAAATATGATCCAAGTCTTTTTGTTTTGAGTAAAAACAATCTGCCATTGGGGTAAATTGGCTAGAAATCTTAAAATTAGCAAAATAATCAAATTTTAGGTTTATTAGTTAAGACTTCTAGCCAAGCAACTTTTGCTGATCTCATTGGCAGATTTGTTTAACTCAAAACAAAAAGCCTTGGATCATATTTAAAGGAACACTTGGCAGTTTTTGTTTGTTTTTAGCACCCCCTAGTGTCCAGGTTGTAAAAATGAAAGTAAAACTCTCCTCCTTGCTGTGCGTTCGTCTTTTTAACACCTTAATCTAACTGCTGAAAGGTCCCCTCAGCCTTCATTAGTGTCTACAGGAGCAGTTCATCACTAAATCAAACAAATCAGCTGTGTTCATGATCTAAAACATGCTGGAAACATGCTGGAAGCAGACTGCAGCACCAGGCATGTCAGCTCCACTACTTAAAAAAATGAAAAAGTTGCATGGTTGTATGTAAGTTGCATGGCGAACATTCACTTTATTTTAAGTAATGCTTTTTTCTAGAGAATTTATTTTATTTTTAGACTAAAAATAAGATAAAATGTAAAAAAATTAGGCTTTTATAACTTTCTTAGAAATCAGTTTTTGCAGTGTAGAAGTGCTAATCTTGTTTAAAATGGATGTTTTGTTGCTAAAGAGCTGAACAGATGGCCAAACCTGTGCCTCCCGCTTCTGTTTCTATAGAGCAATTAAAAGTTTCTGGCTGTTTTTCCTCCCGTTCGTTCTGAAGTACAGATTGCAAACATGACAAGAGGTCAAATATCTGGGAGGGAAAAAGCAGAAGAACAACTGTTCCATCAAGCTGCTTTGGCCACAGCTGGCTGGTGCACACGCGGACGCGTAGTCACCTGAACGAGGACTGGTAATCACCCCCACACCGGAGTGAATAATTAGTGTAATAATTACCAGGCTTAAAACAAATCTGTGAGCTGCCCTTTTCCGTGATACCATCAAGAATAACAGGTGTTGAAAGTGCCTCGAAGGGACAGAGATTAAAGATTATTTCATTATCCCTGGTCTCCTTCAGGCACAGTATTCTGTGTTTTATCCTGCCGTCCACAGCGAGCGTTGTGCCCCTGCATGTGTGTGTGTTTGGGGGTGGTGGGGGGCCTCATTTTCCTCTGGCTTGGCAGTTTTGGGAGGCAGGCATTTGACAGAGAGTGAACGCTGTTTGATCTGGGAGTGTGAGCTGTCCTTGAGCTTCCTGGACTCTCCGTGTCCACATAACCTCCAGCTACATGGAGTTTGGTTGCACTAATGGTTATTATTAGCTGCCACAGTGCATTTTTCATTTGAATAAAAAGCCCGAGATGTAGTGACAACACGCTTTAATGCAAGCGTGAACAGATTTCTACTGACAAAACCTTGAAATTCTCACAAAGAAGATGCGGTTTCCGTGACGATGTCCATGAAACATATAAAAATTTCCAATGACACTGTGGTGGACAACACCTCTCTTATTTCTAGCGAATGTGTGTACTCTCTGTTTTGACTTAAGCAATGAAGCAAGCGAGCCTAAGGGTGTTTGTTCTTGTAAGAATTACTTAAGACTTGTCAAGATGCCACAACTCCGTGCCTCAGCTCCCAGGCTCTTTTCTGTGTTGGTTATGCAGACTTCCTGTGTGTGTTTTTGAAATTGCTGCAGCAGGTGCAACACATATTAGACCCGGTGAGTCAAATATTTGTTTCTAAGGCTTAACAAAGTGGATTTTGTGTTTTAATCGCATGGTAAAGCTGAGAAAAAGCCTCTGCAGCAAAAAACAGAATCCATTTTGATAATATTCCTGTGTGTTTTCATTCAGCGATGACCAGAATATGTGGACGTCTATGCAAAATCAAGATGAATGTGTGGCTGAAAGAGACATTGGTTGATTATAATATCAACATGACACGCTGCACTTTATCTTCTACCTTGCACTGTTGCCTTATAATGTTACATCATTAGTTTCCCTGACAATGATTTAGCATTCAGCCATCTACCCCATTGACCTGTGCTGTGTTTAAATGTAACCTTCCTTTAGCCCCAGCTATCATTTGTCACCTCTGAGCTGTCGGAGACACGCAAATTGGACACAACCGGGCACGGCCGTTTGACAGTGAAACACAGAGGGGAAAAAAGAAGGAGGGCAATCAGCTGCATCTATTACATTTACATGGTCTGGGAAGGCTACGGCGAGTTGTTCCTGAAAGATTACCACCTCTAATTTCTTTGGGGAGGGTGGGACCTTGGTTCTGCTGCCAAGCCTGCTTTTCAGGTCAGGGCTTCCTGAATGTTAACTAAGACCCAGGAGTGGGTCAGCACACAGGCCAAGGGACCACAGGAAAGCCTGGCCACGCTCTCAACCGGTGGCCGGATAAGTCGTGCAGAAAGTTGCCATCCATCTATGGCACGGTCCTAATGACCCATTCTGTAGACGGGAAAGATGTCCAGGTTGCTTTGTTGGTGCCTCGGTGCAACACAAAAACTGACATTCCTGCCAGCAAAACACAAAAGTCACATTCTTTTGCATTTAGTCGAGAAGCACAAATGTTTAATGTCCTTGTAAATCTGTGGGGTGGCTTCTTGAGACATTTTTATGAGCAGATGCAAAGAATATTTATTGTGCAAAGAACTAAACAAGGATAAAAAATTATATTTGTTTCGGTGTAAATAAAGGTATTGATGTTTGGGTCCCTTTATTAACGTTACTGTTATTGGTAACTATTAAGTGTCCTTAAAGCCATACTATACAACTTTTTCATATTTTAAAAAAATTTCCTTGAGCCAGTATGTGCTAAAATGACCCTTTACAGAGTAAATGAAATATCACTCAGACCCCCACCGCCCTCTGTGGCCAGAATACCGCATTTGCAACTTCAGAGTGCCGGTCCTGTCCCTGCTGGTGGAGGGAGCTGTGGAGTGGAGCAGGGTTCTTACACTTTTTCCACTGACAAATTCAAGCACTTTTCAAGCATTTTCAAGGTAAATTTTCAAACTTTTCAAGCACCACACGGCAAAGACAAAACAATACATTAGGACTCAAGAGGACAGTTTCACCTCACTATCATATGAATTTATTACTGTTATATAATAGAGATGATCTTATCCGATCACAGGATCAAAAATCAGGCCTGATCACGTGATTTTAAATTACTGGAATCAGGTGAAAAAGATTAGCTATAACCTTATAAAGCAACTAGCGTGACCTTAATTTATCCTCAGATAGAAATTTTCAAACGAAATGACAATGACTTAGTTTTAATTTTAACCTGTCTGCTTTTAGTTCTAGTCTGTTACCTTAAAACCAAACACCCTGCTCTCCCAGTTCACAGCAGCAACTCGGACAAAAACACACAGCCATCTGACACTCAAGATACACTAAAAGACAAAGAGAAACTGTCTACTGACAGCAAAAACACAGCCAAGATAGCCATATATTAATCACACTGTATGACTCTCTGGTTGCAAACGTTGGTTTTTGCAGTCTCCTGAGCCACTGTATGAGCCGTGTTGTGCAGGGAAGAGCAAGCCTCAACATGGGTGCAGTCATAGTAATGCTTATTGCAAAACACTGCCACATACTATTTAAACAATTTGAATTATGAGCAATGAGGCTATTATCAAACATATTCCTAATATTAACACATTTATTATCAATGTTCTTCCTGACAGAGTGATGTTTTTTAGCAGCTAATCTGAGGAAATTACATCAAAACAGGAAGTTGAGGCCTGTTAAAAGACAAATTTCTGTTACTGTTTGGTTTCAGACAAATAAAGTATTATATTATGTTCCAAGTTACAAATAAATAAATCTGAAAGGACAACTTGGATGTTTTCTACTTTCTTCTTATTAACTGAATGCATTGCTGAGGTGTTGGATTGGGACTTGGTATCAAAATCCTATGACATGGATCGGGGGCAAAAAAAATGTGATCAGAACATAATTATAAATATTATCTTGTAATATTCCACAAAGCAGGGACAAAGTAAATAAAAACATCACATTTTACATTTTGAAATGTGTCTAAGGTCAAGGTTTGCTCCTACTTTTGCAGCTCTTATAGAAGCTGTTTAAAATCCTGCTCCTGCTAAATTTCTGACTATTACCACCCATTACTGAAATATCTGATCACAACCCTCCCTCCATCTGCAGAACCATTAATTGATGAAAATAAATAATTATACTCGATGAACAAATAGGGATTGTATTTCTGCTAGTAAAAATAGCTGTTGATATATTTAGTTTGAATTGTGACTAGAAAGAATATGACCTGGACTAGGATTAATTATATTGTTTCTATGTAAAATAGGAATTACTAGCTGTTGATTAAATGATAAAATGGCTTGCCACGTGAACTCGGGTCTGCTTTCTCAGCCAAACACGGTCCATGCTTCTGCTCACAAATAGATGCCATGAACGACAAGGTGCTTCATTAAATTACTGGTATTTACATGTTTAGTGACAAACCTGAACACAGTTAGCTCTGCTGCTGTTTACTTTCCCAGATGCAGTCAAAACTTTGATTTTTTTCGGTATTTTATTAGTTCGTGAACTCGGAGGTGTTTTGTAAACAAAGTTTGTGAATGATGCAGCCGACGTCTGACGTNCCTGGTGCTGCAGTCTGCTTCCAGCATGTTTCCTGCATGTTTTAGATCATGAACACAGCTGATTTGTTTGATTTAGTGATGAACCGCTCCTGTAGACACTAATGAAGGCTGAGGAGACATTTCAGCAGCTAGATTAAGGTGTTAAAAAGACGAACGCACAGCGAGGAGATAAGTTTCACTTTTGGTTTAACCTCAGTGAATTAATAATGGACACTAGGGGGTGTTAAAAGCGAGCAAAACTGCAAAATGTGCCAGGACAAAGGGTCAGGGGGGTGTCTGCTTAGTAATGCATTAATACAGTTGTTGATACTTTATTTAATAGTTTATTAATGCTCAATAATACACTAAGTAACGTTAAGAAAGGGACCCTTATTGAAGAGTGTTACTGACTGCTTTGTAAAACTTCAATAACCTTAAAAATAAAAACACTTCAATTTGAATGTTCCATCCATCTATTAGAAAGTATTGGAGAACAGTTCTTGGGTTTAAAGCATTATAATTAAACCTAGACAGGTTGTATTTTAGGTAACATGCACCTGTATTTTTGTGACTAGAATTACAATGTACCACATTTCAATTGGTTTGTGTTTACAATGAAGTGTGTATTTAGGAATTACTTCATTATTTGTTAATAAATCAGAGGAATGACTCAAGGGAATGGAAGCTAATAATGCAGTCTGGTATTCTTAAATGTTAAGAGTGTGTGAAGCTGCTCTGGTTCTGTGTTGTATTCATTTTTCTGCTCCCACCATTTGCAAAGCTGTGTGTGTTTACAAAATATTAGAGAAATTTATTTAACCAGAAATCACTGGATTCTATGAGAAAAGGTAGAAATTCCTGCTTTTATTATTTAAAACAAAGGAGTAAAAGCCACAAGAAATGTAATAATTTTCTTTAAAAAAACAAAAAAAATTCCATTTTCAGTTAGTTTTCTTTTCCGTTTTGCACATCTGAACATCACGCCTCAATGTTTCCAAGTCATTCCCTTTATTTTGTGCCTTTCTGAGGTAAATGATGCTTGAACGGCAGGAAGATCGCTCATTGCTAACCATATGGTTTTGTGCAAAAGGTCAGCAGTGTTTCTGAGGGTTAATGTCAAATGCCCAAACAGAGACAAGTGGGACCCATGCATATTAATGACACAATATACCCCCTTGTGCAAAAAAGATCAGGAGCAATCATTTTTCTTCTCAGGACAACAGTTTGGCACTTTCATAAGCAATGAAAGAGTGCTTTGTCTGTTGTGCACGGCAGACATAATGACACTGAATGTGCAAGAGCCCTAAGCCTCTCGTAAGCTGCAGCGTCCCCAAAAATCTGCAAAACGTGACCAAAACAACCATGGCTTTATGGGAGAATTAGCAAACAGTTATCGTTTCTATGACATAAAAGGCTCTGTGACAACATGAACTGGAATAATAAAATATTGAAACGTCTATGAAACATAAATGTGAGCTCTTGCTGCATCTGTCTCTTGCTAATTGAGTTGCTACCAAGAATGTTAGTACTCCAGAGAATAATTTGTCAGTGCAAAACATCGAACCGACCAATTTATTGGTTGCTGCAGGCTGTGGAGTTCCAACAGTCTTTGATCAACCTTTTTAGGTCAGTATCTCTCGAAACACAGAGTGGAAAATTACACAGCAGAGAAAATATTTCATCTTTTTTTTTAAAGACAAGGAAAAGTATTTTTGTAGCTCCAGTGTTTGGCTTTAATTGTGAATAAATTCTTTATGGGGCTGGAAGCCAGCGAGGGAAAACAGAGACTTTTGAGCACAATGTTTATTGTTTTGTGTGGATGGCAGCTTAAACATTTATTGTAAAACAGAAGCAGAAAAATAATTATAAGTTTAGATTTTTTTTGCATCACTCAGATGTGAGAAGCACGCACTGACAGTTACCGACATGCTCGTTTTAAAAAAAGGTGCTTCAAAGAGGTTGTCAGTGGATCTGTCTTTGATTTTGGACTTTTCTTGGCATTTTTGACTCCTCTAAACATTTAAAAACAAGTCAAGAATTCTCTGTTTGGCATCAACATAACTGTAACTCCTTTATGTGTCAGCATCACTTTTGTATTTGAGGTTTAACTAACGGTACTTATTGTAAATTATATAACATCACCAGCAGTTACTTAAAATTTACTGCAATCAACAATTGCGTGCCAGGATTTTTTATTAATGATAATCAATAGAGGGAATTGGGGAAAACGAGTCAGTTACTATTAGGAAAAATCACAGAAGAAATACATTTTCAACTGGACTTCATGTGTCTAAACTGGCATTATGGCATTATTAATTCTTTTTACACAATAACAGTTAAAGTTTTCAAACTTTTGGAGAGTATACAATATGTTTTTCATAAATATTACAAACTCTATAGAGCTAATTATCCATAAAACTGCACCTCTCACCCCTTCTTTCCACCAGACGTGAAAGAGGCGTGTAACAAGGCCTTTTACCCAGAAGCTCCCTTCCAACTGGGAGCTATTCTGAAGAGAAACAGGAGTGAAAACGTTTAACACAGCTGATCTTGTGATGTCACAAAATCACGGGAGGATTGCAACACCACGTGTATTTCGGAAGTTCACACAATAGCAAGCATGAAAAAAGACGGCAGCATGTATCCAAAAAGGTCAGTGGCTTATTTTCTGTTCTGTTTACATCAGCTACAGGGGTTTTACAGGAAATGATGTACGTTTATCTGCATGTGAGTTTTATTTTGAAAGTTTCCATATGTTTTACACTGCTTTCATGTTTGACTTCCTGTCTGGCTTGATCTAAACTGTGGAGTTTCATGTATTTTGGAAGTGTAGCGTGTCAAAAAGAGACACGAAATGTAATGATAGCGTCCCTTCGCTTCTGGGACGCATCCAAAATGTTACACTTTACTGCTGGTGGAAAGGAACCCGTCCACTATAATGGCGGCTTATAGTACATTTCACGTCGTTTCACAACGCTTTCACGTCCGGTGGACAGAATAGGTTACTGCCACAACATTGTCTGCTAAATACTGTACATAATTATACATGAAAAATGGGCATTTTCATCTTCTTTCCTATCTCTAATTCCTTTAATTCTATAAGTTTTCTTCAAATCCCTCCATAATTTAACATGTTCACCGTCAAGCTCACTTAGGGTCCCATTTTACCAAAATTTACTTTCTCTCCAAAACCAAAAATAAATGGTCTTTGTAACTCAACTCAACATTTCTCCATAAAGTAATGGAGACAAAAAGATATCTATGTGTGCATCTTTACACTTATCCACGTTATTCTCACGCTGATGCTTTGCGCGAAAGATGCAAGCAATTTCCGGTCCGCATTTGTTTATATTGAGACGATGCGATTCCTTCATGCTAATCCTGTTTTTATGGGCTTTTAGAGACTGAAAACATGCATGAACACCAGCTGTCACGGCTCAAACGGGACACCGTTACACTCCTTCTGCCTACTGAAGCAGAAAGGTGGGGGGGATGATCTTAAAGCCTGGCCAAAGCTAACGTAACGTAGCATTTTAGATACTTTCTGAACTCAGTTGCGTCTGACAGCGAGGCAATAAACAATCTTAAAAGCTCTGAGGCTTATCAGTACCTACATAGTAATAATGTTGGTTGTGTTTTGTTGAAAGAGTTGGGACACAATCTTATTTACTTAAAAGCAGAAGTAGAGCCGAGTCAGAGCCTTAAATCCCTCATCACCAAGCCTGGGTTTTAGTTTCTACATCAGGTGAAATACAAACAGCAGGATGGCACTTTTAGGTTAATAACGGCAGTCTAAACGCACGTTAAATTATAACTATTCAGAAAATTGTACACATGAAATAATTCCTGTTGTTGTGAGACTGCTGTCAGATCTCTTTACTACTCGGCGTCACTTCTCCGGAGGTTTGTCATATCCAACTACAAAGTAGGATGCGGGTGTTCCTCTCTGGGGGTTTTCACAATAAAATGAAAGGAACGCACAAATAAAGTTTGTGGTGGTTTCAAGTTAAGATTTTTCAGCCACATCCTTCTGGGTTCATCTCTGGAGAGGCGGTGAGAACCGTACCAACGCTCGCATCGGCACGCTCTCTCACTCTGGAGGTGCATGTTCTAAACATCGCTCTTGTAGCTACAGATTTAATTTTCTCTGGTTGTTAGTACAAGCGCCAACAGCGCAACATCTTCCTGAGCCGCGTGACTACATTTTTCGGGGGTAATATTTTTTTAAATCCTCTTCAAATGTTTAAATAAACTGCTACTAGCAACGAAACCTCACAATGCAAACCAATGAGTATGTGCTACTTCCGGTATCTCACCGGATGTTGCTAGCATCAGCGTTTCTCCATGAGGCTACTCAAAAATAACGTGGATACCTGTGTCTGACATGGTTACCATGGTAACACCAAATGAGCCATTGGCAGCAGCAATAACATTCCTGCTAATCTTGGTTCTCTTTGCTCTAATAATGCAGTTTTTACATAAAATTCATTTTCGTCCTTACTTAGATAATTAGGATTTCCAAATTAGTCCTGATTTTCTTTTAGCTTTAACGCATTTTTATTAGTTCAAACATATTCTTGCATAAATCTTGAGTGCACTATTGTTTGACACAAGATAACACACAGGCTATCTGATGCAACTATTAAGTCTTGTTTGCCTTGCACACAGCAAACAGAGACCACTCTTTAAAGATCACATTTTAAATGTTCAAAGTCTCAGAGTGGATAATTGTTTTCTAAATGCTTCAAATGTTTCCTGTGAATTCATCAGGATGCATGAGAGCAATTGCTTAAAATTATATCTCGTACATGTGGATGTCTGGCATCATGCAAACAGACAAATCTTTGATAGGGCAATAAATTGTTAATTTTTTTCTCATGTCTTATTTAAATCTAACCTGGATATGCAGTCATTGTTACCATAGAAGTATAAGTTTTAGGTGATTTTTTTTCCAAAAACCCTTTAACCTGTCTGACTATAACCTAACAAGCAACTGACATAGCCACATTGCCCTTCCATGCACCCTTCTAATGTAACATTTAAAATATAAAGTAATGCATTGTTGTGCACTTAGCAGTGCAGCTGGCCTTTTTCCTAATAAGCAGATTTTGAGATGAGAAAGGTCAAGAGTGTATGCTGATCATCACCTGATCCCATTCATTATACCTGTGAATGGTCCCTTAGTCACAGAGCTGGAAACTCTTGTTATGCTGGCAGTAAAAAGGAAATTTAAAACCGTACAGTTAAAAAAATGCTGAATTGCTTTAATTAATCAGAAAAAAGAAATGGGAATGTGGAGACATATTCTCCTGTGTCCCTTCAGAAATGCTGCTTCAACACAGCGCCATTGCTCCGCTGTTAAAGACCCGGATTTGAATGTTTAATGTAAAGATGAAGAAAACAAGAGAAGACATTTTAAAATCATCAAACATTTAAATTAGCAACAATCACATAACAAAAACACAAACCCTTATGGGTTAATTGGTAACACTTTACAATAAGGGTCTCTGTATTAACGTTAGTGCATTATTAAGCATTAATAAACAAAGAATCAGCTCCTCTAAATCCGAGACCATGGTCTTGAATCGGAAAAGGGTATAATGCCCACTCCAGGTCAGGGATGAGGTCCTGCCTCAAGTGGAGAAGTTTAAGTATCTCTGGTGGTTCTTGTTCATGAGTGAGGGAAAGATGGATCTGGAGATCGATAGGCGAATTGGTGCTGCGTCTGCAGTGATGCGGGCGTTGTACCGGTCTGTCATGGTGAAGAGAGAGCTGAGCCGGAAGACGAAGCTTTCGATTTACCGGTCGCTCTACGTTCCAACCCTCACCTATGGTCACGAGCTTTGGGTAGTGACCAAAGGAATGAGATCACGAAAACATGCAGCCAAAAGGAATTTTCTCTGCAGGGTTTCTGGGATCTCCCTTAGAGATAGGGTAAGAAGCTCGGTCATCTGGGTGGGGCTCGTAGTAGATCTGCCGCTCCTCCACATTGAGATCAGCCAGTTGAGGTGGCTCGGGCATCTACTTTAGATGCCTCCTGGACGCCTCCCTTGTGAGATTTTCCAGGCACGTCCAACAGGGAGAAGCTGGCACAAATGGCTGGGGAGAGGGAGGTTTGGGCCTCCCTCCTTAGGCTGCTCCCCCCGTGACCCAACTCCGGATAAGCAGAAGAGAATGGATGGATGGAAACAAAGGAAATCCTTTTATTAATGTTCCGATATTGTTAACTATTAAGTGTCCTTAAAGTTAGGACAAAGAGCCAGGGGAGGGTGTCTGCTTAGTAATGCATTACTTAATATGAAAGGATCACTTGGCAGTTTTGGCTGGTTTTTAGCACCCCCTAGTGTTCGTTGGCAAAAGCGAAAGTGAAACTTATCTCCTCGCAGTGCGTTCGTCTTTTTAACACCTTAATCTAACTGCCGAAATGTCTCCTCAGCCTTCATTAGTTTCTACAGGAGCGGTTCATCACTAAATCAAACAAATCAGCTGTGTTCATGATCTAAAACATGCAGGAAACATGCTGGAAGCAGCACCAGGCATGTCAGCTCCTTTTTCTAAGTCCAGCAGGGACTGGACTGGCACTCTGAAATTGCAAATGCTGTATTCTGGCCACAGAGGGCGGTGGGGATCTGAGTGACATTTCATTAACCCTGTAAAGAGTCGTTTTAGCACATACTGGCTCAAGAAAATGATTTAAAAATATGAAAATGTTGCAATGTATGGCTTTAATTAGATTTACCTTATTTTGAGTAATGCTATATTTCTAGAGAACATTAATATTAAGCAGTTGTTAATACTTTATTTAATAGTTTATTAATGCTTAATAATGCACTAAATAACATTAATAAAGGGACCCTTATTGTAAAGTGTTACCGGTTCATCAAACTGAAACGGGTCAGAATCAGACTAAACACTAAAACATGTTTGCTTGGAAAATATCCACACTCCACATCGGTGAGGTCATGCAATTCATTTCTACTGAAAACATTTCAACGAGCCCCTCAAGATGAGATATCAGGTTTTTACAGCTCTCTACATCATTAGCTCGCACATGTACAGCGTCTCAGAGGACCTTTAATTTGAGTAGGAAAAGTCTGTTCCTTCGCTGTGAGGTTAAAGAGTGGGTGACAAGTGAAGAAAATCACAGCGGAATGCATTAATTAGCCAGACCTAAAAGCATATTTATCAAAGGCTAAGCCGTGTGGGAATTATCTAAGGAAGGATCGAATAAAGACAAGACAGGTTAATAGAATAAAAGGCCTTGAACAGAATATGTGCTTATACATAAAATATCCACCTGATCTCACATGTAAATGGATTATTAGGCTGTACGGATTACACCAGCGTGACCTTTATGTGGTTTGACGGTGACAATTTTGTGTTCACTTGGATTACAAATGTCAGAGCCTCTGACTTCATCCGTCTTCCACGTGAGCCGGCCCAATATTTGCTCAGAGACTGATGAATATGCTGATATCAGGGAAATAAATAAATATTTAATGAACTCCCACAATCAGGAAAACAGCCGTCCACAGAGGGGGAAACAAACAGCCCAGTGATTCTGGCTGAATCATCCTAAATGGTGTCAATCACACGTAGAAAAAGGAGGGCTTTGTTCCCGGGCAGTGATGACTTATGGTCCCTCAGCGGCGATTGAGGCAGACTTGGGGGGGGGCTGATTGAGAGAGCTTATCTTTGTGGTGGAGTCATGGAATTGTTAACAGCATCTGATGGCTTGCGTCCGCCCGAGTTGAGCGGGGAAATAAAGCTGCTGGGCTCCAGCTGCCGTGCCATCATTCTCAGAGGTAATGATCTCTGTCTGGCTCAGAGGTAAGTAATAGTCTGCCCACAGGCTATGACACAGCATCACAGGCTGAGCCGAACCCGGACACGTGAGCGCCGGTCAGATTGTTGCTACTTTTTAATAAAATTACACTTTAATGGAGATCAAACACGGAATATTTACATTTCCGATGATTCAGTAATTTTTAGATTTCATTTTATTTTTCCAGAAACACAAAAACTGTGTTTATAACCTTGTATTTCATTATTCTGGTGTTTTTCTCACTCAAATAGGACACAGGCATACATTTAGAGGACACAGTCAAAAGATCCACTCCATTATCTTTACCACCATAATTAATCAATTCACTATGCACATCCGAGTCTCAGAGGCGCCTTTGAGATAATTGTTCTCATTGACTTGAATAATTATTTGTTTGCTGATTTAATTATTTCCACATTTAGAAAACAAATGAATGTGTGCCAGTACACAATGGAGTTTTTTTAGACATCAGTAGGTCAAAATGCAAAAACTGCATGTGGATGTAAGTATCAAACAAAAACACAAATGTTATGATAAGCACTTTTGTTGCAGGATGTCTCTGGAGAAATTAGCCGTAATCTGATTCAGATCTGATTTTGTTTTCCATGCAGGCCCTAACCGCGTGTCAATAAAACATGAATCGTTTCCGCCTTGGTGTGAGTACAACCTGAATGAAAGGCTAATATTTCTCAGATAGAAGGTTAGCTCTGGGTTACAGACACCGTGTCCTAGTTTTATGACTGACATGGTGAAAACACCCGGAGTCCTCGGTTCACACCAACACGTAAGACCTCGGAGCTACCGAAATGATGAGAGCCAATTTAATGGTACTCACTACTATTTATCATGCTGTTTTAAATGTTTTGCTCATTTGTTTCCATTAAATATTTCATCTTCCCTTAAATATTCATTTAACTTCCTCTTTAAATTTTTTACCAGTCTCTTTGCAGTTGCTGTCTTCGTGCCTCCCTTTTAGGCTTTGCAATCATAAATAATAATTCATCTACACTAAGAAAAAAATGGAAAGTGAGAGAGGAAGAGAGAAGGACTGCATAAAACATGCACAAAAATCCTTTTTGTCTTTTCTCATTAGTGATATACTTTGGGTAGCCTAAATACTTCCCGCTTTATCCCGTTTATGGAAATTGGTTTGAGAACGTTTCTAATGATTGTGCTTCTCAAATACGATGCAGCCCTTGTTTTTTTGCACCCAACTTCCACACCTCTTTTTCTTTTCTGGGCGACACGATGAGCTAGCTCAGGATGTGCAGTTACTGCGTCTCTTCCAAAAGGACAACTTGCGCTCGGTTGAATCAGACATTGCAATTTAAGCTTTCATTATCTAAATCAGTTGTTGAGGTCTGCTGGTCTTTTTTTTCTTTTAATAATAAATTAAGATTGACCAAAACACCCAAAGAACATTTTCATTATTATTATTATTATTATTATTATTATTATTTGCAATACTAAAATAATGCAAATGGCAAGAAAGTGAAAAACATCAAATTTAAATCAATAGCAATTGTTCCTTTTGTCTGCAAGATCTGCCTTGTTTCACATGCTAATAGTTTAGCCTGACTCAGTCAAATTACATTTGCTAAATTGAGTAAATGTGTCTAGATTTGTTAGATGATTTCAGCATGGCTCATTAGCATACAGCGCCAGGAAGGGAAGCAGAAGGGAGGCATAAACTCTCAATTTTCCTGGATTATCCCTTTTGTGATCAGGCCTAATGATCCAGCAGAGTAAATAGCAATGTGTTAATTAGAAATTAAACTATGATCCACAGCAAACAGAGGGAGCGTTAACCAAACAGCATCAATATATTAGATCCTAATATAGATCTAAATTAAATTAACTTTTAGCTTCAGATTTTTTTTTCTTTTTGGTGGTGGGTGGGTGGGGGGGGGGGTTCTGAAAATAATTTAATTATGATAAAAACAAACAAAATGACTTGAATTTGATATTAGGTTATAATTCTTTGCAAACAGAGACAGCATGTTATCACTAAAATTGTATAAAAATTGAAGTGTATGTTGCTCCATATATGCCAGATCACTCCAAATCCACATTATATACACTGTATTTTGTGAGTGGAAGTTCAGGCTTTTGTCAGATGGAAGTGTTTAAATGAGCTTCTGCTGCCACCTAGTGGCAAAAGTTGTAGTGAAAATATACCAGTGCTCACTGATTCAAATTTAGATTACAATTTGGTTGGTGGAAAGAAGATAAATAATATATAATTGACATATAAGTAAGATACCAAAAAAAGTGATAATTTAAACAAGGAGTATGGGGTTATGTTATATAATTACTGTAATGATGTGAAAACAGAAAAAAAAATATTTGCAGAATGCATCTGTTGTGCCACTCACTGTTTTTTTATGTTTTGCACAACCCAATGTAATATAAAACAATAAATATGTGCTTACTCTATAACAATTTAATAGTTTTTGAAGTTTTTTTGTGTGGTATTGTTATTAATACATATTAAACAGAGGATTTGGCTAGGAAAAACTGAGCAACTTTTCAATATTTTAAACAGCTACACAGGCAAATTAACAGCTATACAGACAAACATACTTCCTTAATGCAAATGTATGTTTGTTGTTGCAGCAAAACATTGACAAATATTGTTCAGAGTGTTCAACAGAAAAATGTAGTTTCTATCTTCTTTCTCCCCCTTCCTCAAGAGCCCTGCTGGTGGTAATTGGATCAAAGATGTGAGACAAAACTACACCATAAAATGAGGCATAAATTGATAGGCTATTTGTGATTTATTTTTTAAATAAATTTTCAAGAGATATTTATATCTTCATTATTCACAATTTTAGTATTTGACATATTTTTCATTGTTTATTCATCAAATGTAGGATGAAAAATGAAAAGAAGGAAAAGAAATAAAAACAAATAACAAAGTTGAAATGTTTTTGGATATTCTCATCTTCAGTGACTTTATAAATGTAATCAGCTACAAGAACTGGACCTGATAATGCTTGATATCAAGCCATTTGTGTTTACATGTTGTTTTCTGGCATCTTTGCTTTGGTTGGCAGTCAGTCCATACTTTTTTGCTTGCTCACAAAGCAAAAATGCCTTATTTTCCACACGAGTTTAGTTAAAGGTGAGCAAGCAAAAAATAAAAAAGTAATTTAAACTACACACATAAGAATTGTGTTTTTAATACCATGAAAGAAATGTAGGCTAAAATGAGAAGAAATACACAATCTAAACTGAAACATTATACTGTACAAGCACAAAAATATTGTAAAACATTTCAGAAAGAAACCATTATATGGAACTTAACCACAAAGACTGGAGTAAAAATAGAAAAAGTAAAATACCATAGGGAAAAGTGAGGGTGGGCTTGTGGGTGGCAGGGGGCTGTCCATTTGTGCCCAAGACCCGGATGTTTTATGAACCGCCCGTGGTCGGAGATATGTCCAAAACTTTGTCTGAACTCATACAAATTTAATTTTAACCCAACAAAAGACGTTTAAATGCCATATTTTGGGTGACGGCTGGAGTTAAATACATAGCCTTACAGTTTACACCAGGTAGATAAAATAACTTGTCATTTGACGTGGGTACGTGCTAAGTTAGCCGAGAGGCTAACATGACTAACGTCGGGAGAGCTTTGTGACTTGGAGGAAGGAAAGGAAGGAAGGAAACTTGATCAGCGGGATCACTGCGTACCGCTACTTATGCAAAGCCAGCAAACTTGTGGATTCCTAACCTCGTTTAGAAATGGTGACTAAATCTGAGTATCCTGTTTATCGGTGTATCGGTTTATTAGAAGTGTTAGTGAGCTAGGTGTTAACAACACGTCCTGCGGCTAGTTAGTTGTTGTGGTTGAGAGCTAGCCCGTTAGCAACAAACTTCTGAAGAAGTCGTGTTCTATCTTGTTGCCAGACCGGATTTTTCTTTTCTGTTTGAACGAACCCACTCTGACCTGCTTTAGCACCAGGGTGACTGCTGAATGAGCTGATGGCATCGGATGTAATCGAGAAGGGAGCGAACTTTAAGGGTGTAAGTGATACAAGTTTGAACAATAGGAGCATAGAAACTGTCACACCCAGCAGGACTCATGGAGAGTCTGGAAACAGATCCAGTCCCTCATCTTCCGGAGTGTCGGGGGAAGGTGATGAAGAGGATTTGAACGCATTTCAGAGTAGCAGCACAACTTCTGCTGTTGAAAATGGCGAAGAGGCATTTCAGGGAAGTCTGACTAAAACAAGAGGCTCGCCCCGGGGACAGGCGGCTCCAGACAAAATCCCGAAGCCGCCAGGAGGAAGAGGCTCTACCCCTGTTAGCCTTTCTCCGCCTGGACTTACTGGAAGGTTGGTATTATGACAACAACTAAATGTGACAGTGACAGGCGAATGGTTTCATATTACCTCTGCAATTATTCTGCTTTCAAAGACCTTAGATGGCTACAAGTGTCTTTAAGTTCTCTTGACACCACCAAGGCCCTTAAACTTTATATTTCAGGTCCCACATTGTTATTTTTATACTTGCAGTTTGCATTAATTGTAATTAAATAACATTCCTAGCTTAATATGACTACTTTTACCACGAAATAGCAACGAATAACCTTTTGAAAGTTAGAAAGTATATAAACCTCTTCATGAAAACAGCTGTTTTGCCTTTATTTTGTAGTGTGAAGAGTTTGTATGCAAGTAAAAACAAAATACATCTCAAGTAGTAATAAGTAATGAGGAAAAACATGAATCTTAACACTGTTGCAGTTTCACTTAGATGAATTAAAGAATAGAATATATTTTTTATTTCCTTTGCACATATGTAAAATAATTCTACAGCTATGGGACATTTTCCTTGTGTAATCAGAGGTGGCTGCAGACTTTAAACAAAACTCTTTGTATCTTTATCACACCTCAGTCCCCAGGATCCCACGGTGACATTAAATAGTATCAGCTGAATGATTTTTAAAGTAAACATGTTCGATCGAGAATGCCTCATGTTCATTACAGCGTCAAAACCTTCTTATTCACTTGCTGATAAGGTTTTCATGGATTGTTGCACACTATTATCACCAATACGAATTACGTGTACATTTCCAGTTTTTGCATTTATTTCAGTTTTAAACCATTAGAGCTGTGTACACATAAAAAAACATTTAGTGTTTTATTGTAAACAAGAAATTCTCTGTTTCAAAACTATAAGATAACTTTTGGGTTATATTTACATCCCATAAATTTGATTTATACTAACAATAAGTGAATCTGTTCCTCTGAAAATGCGCTATTCTATCAGTGTGGAAGAACAAGGATAAGGTTATTTAATTTGGTTCTCTGTTAGAGATTCTATGGAATTTGGCTTGCTTTTAGCACCCCCTAGTGTCCATTTAGTAGAACCAAATGTAAATTTATCTCCTCTCTGTGCGTTTGTCTTTTTAACACCTTAATCTAACAGCTGAAATGTCTCCTCAGCCTTCATTAGTGTCTACAGGAGCGGTTCATCACTAAATCAAACAAATCAGCTGTGTTCATGATCTAAAACATGCTGGAAGCAGACTGCAGCGTCAGGCATGTCAGCTCCACTTTACTAAGTCCAACAGACTAGACACCAGACCGGCACTCTGAAGTTGCAGTTGCGGTATTCTGGCTACAGAGGGTGGTGGGGGTCTGAGTGACTTTCATTAACCCTGTAAAGAGTCATTTTAACACAAACTGGCCCAAGAAAATGATTTAAAAATATGAAAAAGTTTTATAGTATGGCTTTAAATGTGTCGTCAAAACCACAAACAAGTCTGCTGACATTTTTTGTAATCTCACTCAGATCGTATCTTTGTAAAGTTTACCTTTGTGAAGTTCCTTTAATGGAACAGATCTGCATAGATCAAGACTTGTTTTGTTTTTTTAGCTTCATGATCTAACTTCCATTCCAACTTCCAACAATCCATGTGTTGCACTTGGATTGTTGTTTCTTTTCCTGGAAACCGCATTCCTTTCACATCTGGTTTCCGGTGTTGTATAGAGATCAGCACTACATACATGCAGAAAGCTAAGCAATCATTGCTCTGAAATTTTTAATACAAAATGTGTAGGATGCCCATATGTGCATGACTGCATCAAAGGGAGCTTTGTGCAGCAGGGATACAGATACCGTGGTTGGCATTAGTTAGTCTTGTGGTTTATATTTTAAGCTTCTAAGCTCTTTAAGAAGCCAGTTACAGGAGTGTATACTGTGCTGTATCTTAATTAGAAAAAGGAGCTAGCTCACTTCCTAACTGGAGAACCCAGAGAACAATCTCTGGTTAATAAGATGGCTTTTGTGGGAAAAGATTCATGAAAATGTGCGTAAAGCCTCAAAACAACACTTCTAACACAGAGAAGCTTTAATATTCAAAATGATGTCAGTAAAAATAAAAACACACAACTTGAGAAACAGCATGGATACAAAAAATGTTTCTTTATTAACGTGTAATTAATTTTAATAATGGTGTGCTGCAGAAAAATAACTTGATAAAAAAAACACAATTTAAATTAAAATAAATATTTTAAACAACATTGCAGAGCAAATGGAGGCAGTGGAAGAGTTGATTTGCTGGTAGCCAATCAGAGGCGAGATGTCCGAATATCAGGAAATATTAACGACTAATACTCCAAATCCTGCTGCATCCTGCTCCGACTAACTTCTTCTTCCTGAAACGGGAGCGCAAGAGCTTTTTTTCCCCACAGTGATCGACTCACAGGGCATTCATTTATACTAGAGACCACTGCTAATGTATGTGTAATAGGGATGCAACGGTACGCGGTAAAATCCCGGACCGTTCGGTCCTCCCTGCACGAGACAATCTACCCTCGTGTACCGCGGGACTTCGGTTTTGTCATTATTTTCGCGCTGGTCCTTTTATTTCATGCTTTACGGCACCAGGGTGCGTTTGTCTGTCCAGGCAGATTAATTTCATACCGTGTGCCCGCTCTAGTCTCGTCTGAAGCTGCTCACAGCAGACCCCCTCCCTACCTGCGAGTAAATATCCAGTCACAGGTTTGACCCGCCCCACTGAGCTGAAAGTTGGAGCAAAACAAGCGCTACAGAGAGAAACTTAGCCACGGCGACATGCGACGCGCCGTCTTCAAACAAACCTTCCGTGTGGGAACATTTCTGGTTTGCAGTTGAATATAAAGACGAGGAGAGAAAACGGTGAACTCAGAGGCTCACTTTATTTGACGCCACAACCCCTCACACAACACACTCCCGAGTCGGGACCTTCCTTGGACATCCTACAATTCCAAATTATGCGTCCCTCCCGGTCCCGCTTCGGTCACTCTAGCCTCTCACTGACACCACATTGAAAAGGTGTTTTAAAAGTGACATTTCTGTTGGTCTCTGAACATATTATACACTGGACTACAAGTAATACATCTGAAAAGTTATATTATTGCATGAATAAAATAAAGTTTGGAAATTTCAGATTTTCTTAAGCTTTTCTACAATTCAAAGTGGACCGAAACCGTGACCCAAAAACCGAGGTACGGACCGGACCGTGGGGAAAGTGGACCGTTGCATCCCTAATGTGTAAACAAGTGAACTTGCTCTTTAAAGTTTCATTTAAAATCCTGCAAGAGTTTTGCAAGTCACCATATAGCAAGAAAACCAATTATCTGTTGATATTTCACAAGAGTTATTTATGGTGCTCTGCTTCAGATCCTGAAATGTTGTTTTTTTCTAAATACAAAAAGTCTTTATGACTCATCAGTCTGAACGATGGGATATCAACATCCATCTTGTGATTCCTCTCTCCAGCCTGGAGCGCCAGGAGTCGGTCAGGACCACAGAAGCTCGTTTACGGATGGAAGGAGTCGAGCTGAAGGAAGAGTGGCAGGACGAAGATTTTCCACGGTAATTTCAGTCACGTGTATCGGTGCATCGTCATAGTTTTGCATTGCGTTGTTTATTTGTTGTAAATGGTCATGATTACTTCTGATTAAACATTAGGCCCCTCCCAGAGGAAGAGGAGCTTGAAGATGAGCTGTTTGGAACGTCTGAAGAAGTTGACCCTGGTAATCAAAACGCACTTTGTACGTTTCTGCAGAAAGTCTGTCTGTAGTCCCTGACCCATCTCAGATCCCACATGGTGATGGGTTCAGAGAAATGTTGCTGCTCTTCCCGTTTATTCTTGCCTTTGCATTTTAAAGTTCAGCTGTAACTAAGATGAGGGCTCAGCAGCCTGACTTGTGTGAGTCATGACTTGTTCTCATGAAAGTATTGCGTTTGTTTTTGCAGAAACCCCCCTTGAGTATCGATCAGAAGATAACAAACCACCATCTATCTGCTCTAAGGAACTAAATCAACCACCACTAATCGTATTTTTCTATGTTTTAGGCTTTGCAACAAACCACAGCAAGAAGACCAAGAAAAAACTTAGTGCTCCAGACATCAGCCTGACTCTGGACCGCAGCGATGGCTCCATCCTCTCTGATGAGCTGGAGGAAAGCACGGAACTGGACCTGGATGCCATTGACACGCCGTCTGACAACAGCAATGAGTTTGAATGGGAAGGTAAGGAATTATGTCATGGAAAACACCAATAACACATCTGCTTTGGCCCTGAAATTGTGTGTTTTATCTCGTTGTTTTAGTTTCTGCTGTTAAAGCTACATATTTAAAGACAATTAGGTGAGGTAAATGCTAAGATTCCCTCCTATGGGATCCAGTTCTGGTCATGTAGAAAAGAAGCACGCTGCTCTACGATTTTATTTTTTAACTTGGTTCTTGCACCTCTAGACTTTTTTCTACAGGTTTACTTTGGCAGTTTGCTGCCTCGACTGTGGTTAAATATGCTTTGTTGTTTTTGTGTTTCCACACTGCCGCCTTCTTCTTTTTCACTTGGAAGAACCGCTTCCTTTGTCTGCCTGGAAACAGGCAGCAAGCCAGCAGCAGGTTTCTCTCCCCGGTGGGGTAAGGACTCTCGGACAGACTTTATTCTTATTTGATCTTTTGGAAAACACAAGTCAATCAGCTTCTGTCGTCCGATCATGTGTACAATTGTTCAGACAAACACCCTTTTCCCCCATCTTGCCTCTCTTCCTTTTAATTCAACTTTGCTTTAGTTTTTTTTTGTATTTTTCTGTTCATGGAGAAGCGGTAGCCGTGTGTCACCCGTTTAATGATCACATAAATCAGCTGTTTTACTGTTTGTGAAAAGGTTTTATTAAATTATTAAATGTTTTTTTATTGAAAACATGAAAAATAATTACTGGAATCTAGTTTTTTTTGCTGTTGCTCAGTTGAGTAAATAAAAAACAAGTGCAGCATTGTTTAGCTTAGCATCGTGCTGTTACTTTAACCACCTGTTGTGTAATCTTTACATTTTTACTTTAGTTATAAAACAAGTGTGTATTTTCAAAATGAAAATGAAATCTTAACAGAGCAGTTTCCTGCTCCTCCGCCCTACTGGTTGAAAGTGGAATTACAACTACCGTAAACAACCCTGCAGCAGCCTGCTGTAGCTAGCGCTAACAAAGAGCTAACACTATCATGAGCCTTATTAAATAAGCCATAAATCAAAAAGATCCATACTGTTGGACAAACATTATTAATGGTAAATGGCCTGTATTTGTATAGCGCCTTCTTACGGTTCTACAACCCCCCAAGGCGCTTCACAACACAATCAGTCATCCACCCATTCACACACACATTCACACGCTTACAAGTCCAGTAGCAACAAAGCCAGGTCACCATCAGTTCATGATTTCATAGCCTTTTTCAGCTTCCTCAAACTAGTGTACGCCACGCCAATGTTCACTCTGGTTTTAGCTCTTTGCTTCACCTCCAAAGAAATTACTCTCTTACTTTTACTTCCAGGCTCCGCCATGATCCCAACAGAAACTTTTTTTCTTCTTCTTGTGTTTTTTATTGACGATCAGCAAACTGAAAAAGCTAACTGCACAGAAAATAGCTAACAGCCGTAATGCAGGTATAAGAGCGCCCCCTAGAACACCTACCCGCTCCACAAAACTAGTGCAGTTTTTAGCCAGCAGAGGGCAGCAGAGTGGTGTCAAACATGAAACTGGTCATGTTTCTAACCCAAAGTTTAAAAAACTGTTTAGTGTTACTTTAAAGAACAAGTTGTGTGATTTTCTTTCACTATTTTTATTTTGATTCCTCTCGTTGCATGCTTGAAGTACCTGATCATTTTAGTACTTTGTTGGTGTCATAAAGCTATGCAGCTCTACATTTACAAACAATGCACAGAAGTGGTGATTAGTTGTGAATCTTTGACTTTTGCTGTCACAACGGGATTTTTGCCTTTTCTTCCTAAAAAGCACACAAACAAAGAATTCTGGATTATGATTGTTGGTTTTTAATCGGGGGTGGGGGGCATGCTGCAGAGATGCAAAAGATCAAAACCAATAATTTGCTCAGTCGCCCGATTGAAAAGTGAATATTTGAATAAAAAGCAATCAGATCTGGATTACAAGAGCTACGGGTGTTTAGCTTTTTGCTTAAAATGTATTTTCTTCCTCAGATGATCTTCCCAAGCCAAAAAGCACAGAGGTGCTACAGAAAGGTGTGGAGGCGGTCCAGGAGTTGTCTGCATCAGAGGAGCGGGAAGAAGGTCGGCGGTGGAGGATTTTCCATTTTGGAGATCAAGACCACAGAGTGGATATGAAGGCTATTGAGCCCTACAAGAGAGTAATCAGTCACGGGGGTCAGCGCCTTTTCATATGGTTCACACAAATAAAAAACACTAAACATGTTATAACGTTAGTGTTTCTCTCTACAGGTTACTATGGCGACGGGTTGAATGCTATAATTGTGTTTGCCGTGTGCTTCATGCCAGAGAGCAACCAACCTAATTACAGATACATCATGGACAATTTATTCAAGTGAGCCCCTGTTTGCATCGTTGTAGTCCTTTAGGGGTGACGCGTGATGCTAACGACGGTTTCCTGTTTCAGATACGTCATTGGCACACTGGAGCTACTGGTGGCTGAGAATTATATGATTGTTTATTTAAACGGGGCGACTTCTCGTAAGAAGATGCCGACGGTCGGCTGGCTCAGAAAGTGCTATCAGCAGATCGACAGAAGGCGAGTCGACGTTGTTGCATCCTTCTAATCAAGCAAAACTTCAACTTTACAAGAAAACCAGAGACTTTGAATTATTATTTATAAATTATTTATTTCCTGCTTGTTTGGTTTAATTTTTCCACCACAGGTTACGGAAGAACTTGAAGTCGTTGATAATCGTGCACCCTTCTTGGTTTATTCGGACCCTGCTGGCTCTCACGAAACCTTTCATAAGGTATCAGAAATGTTCAACACCGTAAACACGATTGTTTATATTTGTTTGAATCGTTTTCTGCTTTTCTTTTACAGTTCCAAATTTAGCCAGAAAATCCAGTTTGTGTACAGCCTGACGGACCTCGCCGCGCTTGTTCCAATGGAGTACGTGTCCATACCAGATTGTATCAAACAGTAAGTACGTTATGTATCGCTAGGTTTTTTTTTTAACACAGAAAAGAGATTATTTTCCCTTCTTACTGATGTTTCGACCACAGGTGCGGCCTTCTTCAGAGCTAAGCCACTGTTAGCGGCTTCACTTCCTTTTCTGTTTATCCACGGGCAGCAGAGGGCGATTTTCCAAAAGCTAAACATTCTTTCTCTGAAAAGAGCAACACTGGACCCTAAGATCTGAGTGGACCACCTGTCCTGTCCTGTGTTGTGTGTTTTCGTCGCTCTTAACTGAAAATTCAACTCTCAGATTTTGAGGAAACTCCTCGAATGAGAAGCAAAACATCCTCAGAAATCAAAAAGTCAACTTGTCCTTATTTTGAACCTGCTAAGATTCTTTTAGTGACTCACAACTGTCTTTAGGTGGGAATCACCACTAAAACGTTAATGAATGATTGCACACTGATTCTGTCTGTATTCCTCAGTTCAACCAGATCAAATGATTTGTCCAGCATTCCTTTAGGATCACGACTAATCATCATACTCTCTAGAGTTAGCTAAAGTGTCTCTGAGCTCTGATTCACCAAAGTTAACAATCAATCTTCTTTAAAAGCCCAAACGTTCCTGTTTTTTCTTCAGTATCATGGATGCTGTCTTTGCAGTGACCTTGAAGCAAGTTAGAATTTTCTCTTAAACAGATCTTTTCTAAGTCCCTGTATTGGTTTATTATGGGTCAATAGTTTGTTGATGATTTTTTTTCTGGTAAAACATGTTTTTTTAAAAATATTAATATCAACTGTTGACGTAAACATTTATTGCTGCAGAAATACTCATCTTTTCTCTTTATGTTCAGCATGGCGTCACTGTGTTTTGGTTGCCCTAAAACTCATCATGACCCTGTAAACAGGAAAAATCTCCTCCTGATTTGTTGTTGGCTGTGTACTTTTTCCTCTGCATAAACCCGTTTTCCCTCTTTAAGGTTTGATGCTGAAAAAAATAGGAAAAGCCATGAAAGGTACACACAAAGCTCTGCTTTCTCTGCATTTCATTAAACTAACAGTGAAATGATCTGGCAGCTAAAGCACCAAGACACCTTATTGTCTTATTGAGCAAACGTGAAAATCATCTAGTATGTTTTCATGTTTAGCATTTAAATTCCAAAATAAAATGTCTGTTTGCTGACTAAAATAGGTGGCTTGGTGGTTGTTTAACCTACTAAATTTCTCATGTTATTAGCTCAGAATGCTCTGTTTGTTAATCTGCTGGAGTCCAGCTGTAGAGCACGAGTCTTTGTTCCTGGAGACGTTAGCTGTCGACCTTCCTTTTATCAGCGAGCTGAAAAAGGTCAGAGGAAGCTGAAGGTGTGACGAGTTGATGGCAAAACGCACAAAAACATCTAATGTTTGTGTGACTGAATGGATGTTAAAGGAAGTAGCTGGTCCCTGTCATTGTGGTGTGTTTGTGTGTGTTTGCACTGCTACACATTAACCATGTCCTCAGTAATCGGCCTTCACTTCTCTTTTGCATGACTCGCTGCCCTCCCCAAACACACACACACACACACACACACACACACTGAAATTCACTAACCACCAGACCTTTGTTGTTGAACATGTCAGAGCGCTGCTGATCGCTGATGAGTCATTAATGTTTATAGGATGAGATGATGTAGAATAGATGGATAATGAGGACTCTCAGCTTGCTGAGTTTATTTAACTTTTACAGTTAAAGTCCAAACTGATGAATCCTAAAGCTGTAAAGTCTGACATTCATAAAGAAATATGCATGTAAGGCAAAAGAAAGAAAAAAAAAATCATTGCAGGTTTTACAAAATTATTCCCTGTTTTCAGTGAAGTTTTTACAATCTAAGAAATGACATGTTGAATTAACTTAACCAAGTTGTGTCAACTAGTTCCACTAAACCTGGTTGTTTAAATGTAAAGAGTAATTTACATTTACTTTTAACATGACACATACTAATGTATTGTATTAGTACAATATGTATTGAAGTATTTAAAGTAGAATTCCAGATTATTATCTTTTTAGCCGACGGCACCATCTAGTGGCTGACTAATGTATCGCACCAAGCCATGGTTTCCAATTCCGTATTTACGGTCAAAAGGCAGTCATGAATGCACTCCTCTAGCTGACAAACAGAGCTAAAACACATTGTTTTACAATAATATGCTCATGTTGGGTTGTGTATTCATATATTTATATTTTAAAGACTTCTATGAGAAAGGTCGTCAACTCTGCATCAGCCGAGGTATGACCTTAAACGCTCAAACACACTCTGTGACTGACATCTGTACGTAAGCTGTAGTCCAACGCTATTGGTTAATGCTAACCGGCGCTCAGTTCATATTGCATGGAGTTCCATGGGACGGGGAGCGGGCTTAGCAAAAAAAAAAAAAAAGACATATTGCCCTATGTTACATCACAGTAAAAAATAAGACAATCACTTTTTCGGATTTCTAAAAAATCATATATAATGAAAAAGGGGAAAACTCTGTGTTGCAGCTTTAAGCAACTAGTGGAACCAGTTAACATAACCTTATTAAGTAAATTCAACATTTCAGTTCGGTGTAGTATGACTCCATCATTGATGGTGACTTTGTGAGGTGATTCAGGATCATGGATGTCGTCTTTTTGACCTCCGTCTGTGTCTTCAGAATCGACCGGGACGGGCACAGGAAGGTGGAAGTCGCTGCTGTCGCTGTTCCAGAGTGACGCCCCTCAACGCCTGCAGGATGAGGATGTTGAAGGTTTTAAAACTCCCGTCGCCCGTTTGCTCTGATCAAAGTCACGTCTGGAAAGTGCCTTTTTGAATCAATGCTGTCTGTTTCATCATCAAACTTTTTAATGTATATTTTTGTCTTTAACCTTTAGCATCGTTTCTTCATGCTGTTCTAAAATGTTTTTAATCAGTTTTTTTTAGTTAGTCCTGTTTTATGCCAGACTTTAGGTGTTCCTTATTCACGGTGGTATCTACACTTTATTTAACGCACTCTGTTACAAGTGGGTGGTGCATGTTCTGCTTTATTACATTTAAATATATATTTATATTCAAAAGGGGACAAAGGAGAGAAATTAATATATTTTTATGCTCTGATGTTTAAACTGCATTTTAGGTCTTTGACTCACTGAGTGGTGTTTAGGCTTGACAGCACCTTTTTTCACTGCTGATGTTGTCTAACATCTGGAGTTTTTACCCCATTTTTGGATTTGCCCTCTTGAATGTTGGCGGGGGAGCAGTCTGAAACAATCGGAATCAAAGATGTACCTCTTGTCATTATTTCTTACAAGTAAAGCCATGGATTCACACGTCTGTTTTGTGTTTTGACTCCGATGTTTCTAGAATGTGAAAAGAAAACATCATGATCCAAAATGCTGCCATTTATACCAAAAATGTGCAAAAATACCAGAAGCAGTCCCTGGACCAAAACTTGAAAATAAGTTTTCATTAATGAATGCAAACTAAATTTTTATGTAATCTTTTTAGGAACAGGGCGCTTGACTAAAACAAGCCCAAATTTAGCTTTTCCTGGTTTTTAAGGTCAAAGGTCATACTGACAAATATTTAAGACAAGAAAATATGAACAATTTCTTTTTAGCTGAGATGATGTATAATTCAACTTCCCTGAGCATGCTATAGGGACCCGTTGCAATTGGAAGCAGGAAACAAAAACTCCTAAAATTGCCTTTAACACGTGTGACTGGAACATTTTTAAGAAAACAATCAACAAAGATGCCTTAGCTTTCATTCATCCTGACTTTTTTATAGTGTTATTGATGAACACATAGTTGGGTCCTTTATTCATTTAACCAAGTCAAAATGGTCAATATTAATATTAACCCTCTAAAACTTAGATAATGATTTGTTGCAGGTCAGCAGATTTTTAGTTACTGTAAAATGTCAATAAGTGTCTCAAATAATTACACAAAGATTTCATTGTTCTCATAAATTACTGTAATATAATAATAAACTAAGGTTTTACCCCACAGTCATAAAAAATATTAAGAGGTATTCCAAACTCAAAATTCCCTTTAGTTCAGTGAACTTTTAAAAAAATGTTTAGAAAATGTTGCCCTATTTTTATTTATTTTTATTATAAAAAATGTGGGTTTTATTGTGGGAAAACAATGTAAAGGTCCTAAATCATGCAAAATCCACTTTTTGGAGCTTTTGACAATGTTTCATTATTTCCTCATTAAAAAAAAAACCAAAGCGGTTTTTGGCTTCACATGGGCATTTTTCTGTCTCAGCTTCAAATCATCTGCCGTTTTCCCAGCAGCTGCAAAAGCCTGGATGGAGTTGTTGCTGCGTCATTGCGACCTGCTCTTCCTCCCCCCTCAGTCAGCAAGCCTCACGGCTGTAAACATTTCTAGGGGAAACACTGCTGTTAGCTGTTATATCAACCTACCAGTCCTGAAGGAAGCTAGCATAGCTGCCACCGATTCACACATGGAGGAGGGGTGGCATCAGCTGTGGCGTCCGGTGTCATGTGGATCAGAGCAGCGGAGTAAACAAGAGTCTGCCGGTTAGCCATCAGCTGATCGTGGCACACTGTGTGCGCCGCAGTGAAGATCGAGATGGAGCTAAAGTCAACCACTGGCTGTCTAGCGATCGGATAGCCGATGAGGTTTGGCTGGAGCCGGGGACACGTACGCTGTGGAAATAAAGTAACTAATGCTAACATAGCTACCGGCTAGCGGACGACCGCTGAAGTGTGTTGGGAGAGACATGGCAGGCTGCGGTAAGAGAGGAGACTTTAATAGAAGGAACTTTCTTGAAGAAGGACTTTGGAACTGATACGTTGGGACCGGATTGGGAGCTTTATTATGAAGAAAAGAAATGATCAGCTGAGGTGAGTCAGGAACAACACTTGGAGGCTGGTGTCTAGCTGTTGCGGGCGGGGTTCTCATCATATGCAGCTGCTGAGTGTTGGAAATCAATAAGACCTGACATATTTGATGTGTCTTTTGATTTCATTGTTTGTTATTCAAACTAACAAAGTACAGCAACGGTGTAGCAGCTAGTCTCGTCTCTTCTTAGTTGCATTGTCAGATGCCATGCTTCCACGGCGCACTGCTGCCCTCTGCTGTTTCTTTCAGGTTACAGTCATAGTGCAAACGCGTAACTCAGAGCTCGTATGTCCCTAAATAGCTACCGTATTTCAAGATGGAGGATGACCATTAAGCGTCGACCACAATTTATGTATTAAAAATGTAAAATTTGAAGCTGAGAGGAATATTTAGAATTGATGGTGAGAAATATTAATGAAAAAGGACAAGGTTGTGCACTGGATACACAGAATTTGATAGTGGACAGGTAAAAATATTACACACTGGGGCTTTAATGATCTTTGAATGTTAATTTAACATTAATCTAGGTTCTTTTACCTGTAAGTAATCCGCACACTTCAGAATAATTCAGAGTCAAGAAAATAGTTTTAAAAATAAATTTAATACTATTTCTCAATCAATGATGACACAGGACAATTACTATGAATGATGGTTATTCAAGATACTGAGACAATTAATGAGGGTATGTAGTGCAAGCTAGATGAGGTTGCCTAATCAGCATATAAGTGTCTTAGATCCTATGATGTCTGGGTTAAATCAAATTTGGATGGTTTAATAAGTTATCAGATTAATAAAGACCATTTGACACCAGCGTGCAGGGCTACTTCACCTTGTGTGCGGAAGTTCCCGGTGACTCAAGGGTCAGTAGAGGTCGTGGCTGACGAGTGTCAGCGAGGAGGCCTCTGAGGTATGAAGAGCTGTAGCAGGCCCTGATACGAACCGATGGTCAGGGGTCACTTCCGGTGACTGCTCGTCTGGTTAAGTTGCTTTGGTTTAGAGGCACAAAAATAGTTGATCTCGATCAAAAAGAAGAGGATGGTTCCTTATATTATTAATTATTAAGCGTTGCTTTTCCCCGGCTGGCCAAACCAAAGAAGCGTAGCTGGTTGTCTTAGGTTCACCCTTTGAGAGGAGTGGACCTAGTCAGGACTTGGTTGTTTCAGGAGCTTGCAGGAACTGCAGGAACTCCTTTAGGAACTGAAGTGTTCTGGCCGAGCCGGAGGTTTTATTATTCTAATTGTTTATAAATTTGAGCAAATCAAATCTGGACACATTTAGAGTAGCCGTTACCAAGTTACCTCAGACACCAGTTTCATCAACACTTAAAGATGACTCAGCTTAATGTGGTGTGCATCTTATTAACTTAATGTGAGTGCGAATTAACATTCAAACACAATACTATTATTAGTAAATGTTTATCTGATAATGATTAGCATTACTTGAATGAATCCTAAATGTGTAATTAAAGATATGAAAACAGAAACAACATTTATTTTCTCTATCATTCATTATATTGTGGCGGCCCTGCCCACTGCCAGGCGTGGCAGCGGGCGCAAAGACTTCTGAGAGTGGGTTTGGGGTTAATTTATTCATGTTTTGTTCTGTTTAATTGTGTTGGTTTGTTTTGTGTTAGTGTTGGTTATTTTTAGTTAACGTTCAGTTAGAGTTAATTTAATGTTGTTTCTGGCCGGTGCCCGTCATGTTTGTGTGTTCGGAGGTGAAGAAGGGCTGCTGAGCAGCAAATAAAGTGTTCAGTGTTTGCTAAGAAAAGACTCGTCCTTTCTGCTGCACCACACCCCCGCTAGATGGCATCTGGAACCGCTACAAAATGATGATTCACATTTCACATAATGATGATTCAACAATATGATTATACATTCAGATTGTATTTGTAAAAGTCTTTCACGAGGCAGGAAAGGTGAACTTTATTCGAGAAAGAGATCGGAAAGGTCTTTGCAGAATCCTTGAGTTTCTTCCTCGAGTCGTGATGTCACCTGCTGGATAAGCTAGCGGCACTTAGACCAAACTAAGAAGCACATGACTCTGGACCAGTGGTGTCAAAAGTACTCGCATTCATTACTCAAGAAGAAGTATAGATACAAGGTTTTCAAAAGACTTTTGTAGAAGTTGAAGTATCAGCTCAAGCTTTTTACTCAAGTAAAAGTATAAAAGTACTGGTTTCAAAACTACTTAAAGTAAAAAAGTAGAAGTAATGTAAGGGAAAAAATGCCAGTAGAATAGATTTTATTGATCCTACAGTGGGGGAAGTCACTTGTCACAGCAGTACCATCACTCAAGAGGATAATTAGAAGAAAAATATAAAAAATAAAATAGTGTTGTAACCTTCGATCACCAAAACCACGAATAAAAACTGAAAAAACTTGGGTTCCAACACACTCCATTTCATGAGGAGGCTGAGGTCCTTCGGAATTAGTCTATCCCAGTACAGTCTATCCCTGGAGGAGCTGTCCATGATCTCCACAGTGGGTGGGAGGAGTTTCTGAAGATGGAGGTCATCTTCCCCAGCATCCTCCTTTCACGTGTTTCCTCAACAGAATCCAGCAGGGAAACCCAGAACCAAGCTAGCTTTGGTAGCTAGCTTGTTCAGTCTCTTCCTGTCTCGGTCAGAGCTGCCTACACCCCAGCAGACCACAGCAGAATGAATAACAGAGCCAACAACAGAGTGATGAAAGCATTTTAGCAGCTGGGAATTAATTACATTAATAAACTTGGGTCACGCCGCAGGGCCAACAGTCCACCCACAGAACAACAAAGAGTTACCAATAGGCTTTGTTCAGCCACAAAAGCACCTGGTTCTCAAAGTTCTTTGAGCCAATGCATGCTCTTCTTGGCCTGAAGATCAGCCCTGCAACACTAAACAGTCTGTGATTTCACAGCCTGCTGAGGCAGGCAGTGCCGTATTACCCCCAAATTCCACTATCTACGCTCCGATCCGGCACGAACTCCGCAGCAAAAACGGTTCCTTTGTAGTCAATCAGAGCTGTTCCACTACTGCGGCCGTGCGGCGCAGTGCGCCGCCCGCCGTTCCGCCATCCGGCAAAAATAGGATCGATTCTATTTTTGCCGGACGCCGGAGAACCTCCTCAATCAGTGTACAGTAATCACAACTGCCCAACAGGAAAGTGTGCAAGCACAACTTCCGTTATTTCACAATAAATCTATAAACAAAAGCGTTTTTTTGTTTCATGTGCACAGGTATTTTTATCTAATGACTATTACATGTACACATATGTCTCAAAACATTTTTTACGTGTTTACACATTTGAAGACCGTGTTAAAAATATTTTAATCACAGAATGATTTGTTTGGATCTAACTTCCTCATTTATTGCTCGGACTGTATCGCGAGATCTCAAAATTCCCGCTCATGCCTGTTTGCGCACCTCAGGTCTCCGCACCGGGGCGGAGCCATTGTAGAATTGAGTGTGAATTGAGTTCGGAAGCGAGCGGCGGCGGAAAGCGGGGGCGGAGCGGAGCGGAGATAGTGGAATTTGGGGGTTAAGCTTACGTGAAAGCTGGCACACAGCTAGGAAGGACTTCAGCACCTTTAATGTTTCTCCTGGGCCCCCGAGGTATGCATCCAACTGCTGGCTCCTTTCAAGTGGGCCGGTCTTCTTCACGGAGGAAAAGAAGTCCTCTTCCTCAAAAGATATCAGTGAGGAGCCCTCACTAACGTAATTCTCGGCCTGGCAATCCAAGTGGCTTCTGGTATAGTCAAGGCATCAGTGGCGGCCGGTGACTTTTATTTTGGGTGGGGCGCTAACCACATATCACCACTAGGGGACGCAAAATTACCATTGATTCTTAAGCATCAGCGTCACACAACTGACGGTCACAGTAGCGCTTCCGGCAACAAAGTTATTCAAAAGGTTTTCGAATATATTAAGCATGTTTTTGACAAAAACATTCATCCATTCACCCATATATTACACAAACTGCACACACGCTTAAGGGGAGTAGGCTAAATCTAATCAATAGAATCCACTTTCTACAAACAGAACACCCATAAGCTGTAAATAAACGTGAGGCCGTAAAATAGACGCTACACGTATCCAGAAAAACACACAGTGACACAACGCAAGATATTCACAGAAGCAGCCGGCGTTTAGATTAAAGCCCAGACTCACAAACAAGAAGTACCACTTAGTTCAAACCGTATGGAGCGGTGCTAGCCGCTAACGAGGCAGCATGCTGTTTCCTGAAGCCAAAAGCTAAAATGAGGCTTACCTGCAGGTTATGGCCATAATCCGTGTGGTGTAGTAAAAATAATCCACTCGGTTCGTGAAATTCTACATCCCAACGTAAAAGCTTAGCTGATCAGACTGTTTGCTGGCATTGTTTTGCCAAAGACAAGAGTTTGCCCGCCCGCATTCATCATTTTCCTGTTTACGTGGATTCTCTCCCTGTGATTGGTTAACACGAAAGCCAGCCAGCTGAAAAAAACTCAACAACAAGCAATTCGATTGGCTGAGGTTTCACACATTGGAACCTACTAGTAGCATTTGCTACGTCAGGTTTTGAAGCAATTAACTTTATTTGTCACTGATGATTTCACAATTATAGCAAAGATGGCTAAAAGGTTGGACAACAAAAAAATATTCAGTGGAAGTAGTGTGTTGCTGCCGTGACAAATTGGCACAGATGGAGCCACACTGTGCCAGCCTGTGGAAAGTTTTCCCCTCAGGGCGGGGTGAACAACCCGACCAATCAGCGATCTCCTCCCCCTGGTCTGAGCAGAATTCACCCGGTGAGGCGGCGACGATCGCTAAAAGATGCGACCAACCGCTCTCCTATTCTTTCTCGTTGTGGACGGTTTGGGGACCCACTGCACATGCGCCAGTTAGCCCATATTAAGTCAATGGTAAAGATTGCTGCGCCCGCGAGAGGACACGTGACAAGTACGTCGACGATTCGGCCGTGTTAAAAGTAAAAAAAAAACATTATTAAACACAGATTACACACAGCACTTAGTCCATATGGTGTGTATAGATCGTTTAGTTCACTTTTTATGTTTTTTTAAATATATTTTGTGATTCCTATCTTCTTCTTCTCCTTCCTGTGAGTGGTGGGGCGGCGCCCTAGCGCCCCCTATGGACGAGCCGCCACTGNCACCAGTGGCGGCCGGTGACTTTTATTTTGGGTGGGGCGCTAACCACATATCACCACTAGGGGACGCAAAATTACCATTGATTCTTAAGCATCAGCGTCACACAACTGACGGTCACAGTAGCGCTTCCGGCAACAAAGTTATTCAAAAGGTTTTCGAATATATTAAGCATGTTTTTGACAAAAACATTCATCCATTCACCCATATATTACACAAACTGCACACACGCTTAAGGGGAGTAGGCTAAATCTAATCAATAGAATCCACTTTCTACAAACAGAACACCCATAAGCTGTAAATAAACGTGAGGCCGTAAAATAGACGCTACACGTATCCAGAAAAACACACAGTGACACAACGCAAGATATTCACAGAAGCAGCCGGCGTTTAGATTAAAGCCCAGACTCACAAACAAAAAGTACCACTTAGTTCAAACCGTATGGAGCGGTGCTAGCCGCTAACGAGGCAGCATGCTATTTCCTGAAGCCAAAAGCTAAAATGAGGCTTACCTGCAGGTTATGGCCATAATCCGTGTGGTGTAGTAAAAATAATCCACTCGGTTCGTGAAATTCTACATCCCAACGTAAAAGCTTAGCTGATCAGACTGTTTGCTGGCATTGTTTTGCCAAAGACAAGAGTTTGCCCGCCCGCATTCATCATTTTCCTGTTTACGTGGATTCTCTCCCTGTGATTGGTTAACACGAAAGCCAGCCAGCTGAAAAAAACTCAACAACAAGCAATTCGATTGGCTGAGGTTTCACACATTGGAACCTACTAGTAGCATTTGCTACGTCAGGTTTTGAAGCAATTAACTTTATTTGTCACTGATGATTTCACAATTATAGCAAAGATGGCTAAAAGGTTGGACAACAAAAAAATATTCAGTGGAAGTAGTGTGTTGCTGCCGTGACAAATTGGCACAGATGGAGCCACACTGTGCCAGCCTGTGGAAAGTTTTCCCCTCAGGGCGGGGTGAACAACCCGACCAATCAGCGATCTCCTCCCCCTGGTCTGAGCAGAATTCACCCGGTGAGGCGGCGACGATCGCTAAAAGATGCGACCAACCGCTCTCCTATTCTTTCTCGTTGTGGACGGTTTGGGGACCCACTGCACATGCGCCAGTTAGCCCATATTAAGTCAATGGTAAAGATTGCTGCGCCCGCGAGAGGACACGTGACAAGTACGTCGACGATTCGGCCGTGTTAAAAGTAAAAAAAAAACATTATTAAACACAGATTACACACAGCACTTAGTCCATATGGTGTGTATAGATCGTTTAGTTCACTTTTTATGTTTTTTTAAATATATTTTGTGATTCCTATCTTCTTCTTCTCCTTCCTGTGAGTGGTGGGGCGGCGCCCTAGCGCCCCCTATGGACGAGCCGCCACTGCAAGGCATGTGGGATAAAAAACAAAAATCAGGACAATTTAGATTAAATGACAATATTATAATTGTGTGTGTGTGTGTATTAATGTTTTAAAGTAGCTTTCCGGAGTATTTCTTTTATCTGATGGCACCATCTAGTGGCTGACAAGCGTATAACACCAAGAGGCCGTTTAGAATTTTTAAGATGGCGACTGCACGTTTCTTGTTTATGAATGTGCTTCTGTAGCCAACAAACAGAGCTAAAACACATTGTTTTACAATTATTATTTTCATGTCATGTTGTGTTTTCATATATTCATATTTTAAAGACTTATTGTCTGTGAAAAGTTCATCAACTCTGCATCAGCCGAGGTACTTCCTTAAATTTGAAGCACGTAAGCTGTAGTCTGTCGTGGAAAAATATGTTGTTTCTTTCTCTTTCTGTTTTCTGATGTATTTTGGTCAAAGAATATGATGTTCAAGCAGCTCGTCTGAAGTCCCTCCTCTCAGGCCCGTGTGATGATGGTTCCGGCCTTCTTCTCTCCTCCGAGCTGGTTCAGCATTTGACTTCTCGTTGTTTTTCCACTCTCCCAGTTCGTTAAAATCTTCTGACCGAACAAAGAACGAGCCATAAAGACCACCTCGTTGCAATCAACGTAAACTCTTTATTTCACTCAATCATCCTTTATTGTAACCCGATGTACAGTCGGGGAGATTCCGACCACCTCCCATCGTATAATGGCGAATCTGAAGTTTCACAGCATGCACACAGATTTTATCCCTTCTGCAGAACCTGGTTCCGCCTGGTACCTCCCTTCAAGGTCCTAACTTTCGTATCCCTTGGTAACCGACATATTTATGATATCTGGCTCCAGGAATGAAGCCATCTGGTCTAAACTTTCTCCTGTCTTATCTGTTCCCAGGTCAGAGAATCCTCACCTCCCTTTGCACAGTTTTATGACACCAAAACCAGACCTTCACATGAGATCAAAACCTTCTTGCTTTAGCTGGAACTCACAGCTTGATGTAAACATGCATAAATCATGGTTAAATGCAGATCAATAAAGAGTACAAGAATCATATGTGTATCAATAAACCTGGAAAGAAAGGTGATTAACATATTTGATTAACTGGATTCTAAACTCCAAAATTAAAGGCACAGTAGGCAAAAATATATTTTCCTTCTTCAATCCCCCTTTTGGACTGGCCCCCACCAGTCCAACCAACCTGTCTGATGGATCTTTCCCTCAACTTAAAGGTCTGGCCCTTCACTCACTTAAAGGCACCAAGATATATCGGCTCTCCCTGCTAAACACCTGAAAAAACATTTCATTTACTAGGCCTTGGGCAAAGGAAATGCAAAACAACCACACTTGATTAGAATGTAAAAACCAACATTAATAGACATAAACATTAATTGAAATAACCTTGTCCATTTTCCAAACATGCCCAAACGTCGCCAAAGCATTACTGATTACTGATTCCGGATTGCTCGTGCATAGTTCTAACAGAGGCTTGAGGCCTTCTAGGTCACAGGTCGCTGACTGGCCTGGAGTGGCTCAACTGGATCAGAACCACTTCTTTCAGCTAGGATTTTATTTATGGCCTTGCGATTCTCAAAGGCCATCCGGGATGTGACCGCTAATTCCTCCTCCACACCTGCAAATACCTCACGGGACTGCTCACACAACCTACGTACGCCCTCATGGAATGCTTTAATGGGGTCCCCCTTAGATGAAATCACAGCCGATGCAATGGGTAGATTATCAAACTTAGCGGCTACACGATCGGAAGGCAACATGNCAGAACGGTGGGCATCTCTGGAAAATGGAAAAACACCAGTTATTACCCAAATTCCACTAAAGATCAAAGCAAACATAACAAACAGGAAAATCAGAAACTTCCATGTGAATAAATCGGGGCGTCGGTCCACCCCTCCTGGACGACCAAAAGGATACATTTTGAAATTGATGATTAAAACTTTACCCTTTAAAATGATATTTTTTAAATGATGTGATTTGTCCCAGTATTTTAACTCTTAGCTCAGTTTACCAAATATCAATTTCAATTACTCATCAAATTATGAAGTATGTTTTACCTTATACATTTTTCAGGGACAATCTCCACATGATCAGTGTAATCAGAACTGTCAACAAAATCATGCACAAACAAAGCAAACTGATTATATGCAATTTTATAGAGTCCATTATTTAGAAAAAACCTGTTCAGGAAGAAAAAGTTAAAACAGATTGAAAAAACAGCCAGCCTGGCCTTTAAGCCTTAATCTTAATCATTCTTTTACCTTTATCTTTAACCTTAATTTTATCCTTATTATTATTTATTAGAATGTTCTTTTTTTTTTCCGATGATCACTTATATTCATTCAAAATCAAATCAGGAATTATTGAAAATCAAATATAAATCAAAGGCTGGTCATAAGTAGAGTCCAGTAGTGATGTTATTGTAGGACTTCCGGCAAAAAGAACACGCAGGTCTTCCGAAAAAATCACGAATCTCTTTCACGTTCTTCCGGTGAAAGCACGAATGTCTCTTCGCAATGTTCTTTTGCTCTCCTCTTGCTTTTTTAAATTTTTTTATTTATTTTAGGTGACCAGAGACAGTTCAAAGCCTCTGAAAATCACCTGACTTCAGAGCAACCTGACCGGAGCTAACAGCCGCTAGCCTCCTCAAAACCAGGTCACCCCCTTTCACACACAAATCTTCAAGGTGAGCTGACTGGGGGAAATGGCCGTTTCCACCAAAAATCAACACACCTCCTTTCAACACCTCCCGATCCTTGTTGCAGCTCCTTGAGACGTCGGTCTGTCTCCTGAGCTGGCGAGCGTCGACTCCTGTGGCACCACGTGTCTCCTACCGCTGAAGCCTCACCGCATAGGTGATCCGAATGACCACTTTGCCGTGCTGCTTTCCTTTGATGACCTGTAGCCACGCCCAGTTGATGTCGTCCGACGACGTCGATGATGATGATCCTGATGAGATGATCCTAATGATAATGATAATCTTTATTTCAGTTCAGTAAAACAATTTTTCCTTTAACATAACAAGTACTTAAGTTCACATCAACTGAAAAAGGAATAGGCTGAAGCCAAATGGCTTATAATAATTAGCCTATCCTCTACCCTAAACAACAAAACTAAAAATAAAAAATAATAAAAATAAAAATCTAATAATAATAATAATAAAAAAAGAAAAAGAAAAAAATAGTAATAATAACAAATTAAGACTCAAAATCAACACATAATTCCATATCAAGCCAAACCCATATAACCCTGTATAATTGTAATTTTTAAAATTTTCTTAAATAATAACTTAGAATGACACGTCTTCATTTCATCATTAAGTCCATTCCATAACTTCACTCCCATAACTGACACACATCTGTACTTAACATTGATTCTCACTTTAGGCATTTCCAACACATTCGACCCCCTCAAATCATATTTTCCCTCTCTTGGTTTAAACATACTTAAAATACAATTTGGTACACTCTTTTTCACCACTCTATATACCATTTCTACAGTTTTAGAATATACAATGTCCTTAAATTTCAACAAAGATGATCTTATAAAAAACTGATTGGTGGACTCCCCATATCCAACTTTATTTATTATTCTTATTGCTCTTTTTTGCAATTTAAAGATTGGATCTAAATATGTTTTAAATGTGTTCCCCCAGATTTCCACACAATATGTCATATACGGCAAACTAAGGGAATTATACAGCAATTTAAGACAACTCTTATTCAAAAAATCTCTTGTTTTATAAAGAACAGAAATAGATTTAGATAATTTCCTTTTCACATGTTCAATATGGGGTTTCCAACAAAGTTTGTCATCAATCACTACTCCCAGAAATTTTGCCTCATATACTCTTTCAATTTCAACATTATTCAAGTTCAATTTTACTTCAAATGTACTCTTACTACCTCCGAACAACATAAATTTTGTTTTACTTTCATTTAATGATAGCTTATTAAAAGCAAACCATCTATTTAACTTCATCAGTTCTGTTTCTACTGTTTGCAATAGTTCCTTTATATTCATTCCTGAACAAAATATGTTTGTATCATCAGCAAACATTACATATTTTAATTTATCACTGGCTGTACAAATATCATTTATATAAAGTAAAAACAACTTAGGACCTAACACAGACCCTTGCGGAACTCCACAGGATACTTTTCTCAGTTTAGATTTCACATTATTAATACTCACATATTGGGACCTATTATTCAAATAACTTTTTAACCAACACTGTACTACACCTCTTAAACCATACCTTTCACATTTCTGTAAAAGTAAAGAATGATCAATCGTATCAAAAGCTTTACGTAAATCAATAAACACACCTATTCCAAACTGTTTTTCATCAACNGCAGGAGTGGCAGACGTCACGTCGTGAACACTTTGACCAAGGCTTTCAGTGCTTCGTTGTTCAGTCTTATGTCATGAGTCCAGTCAGTCCAAGTCGTTGGTTGTTCAAACCTCAGCTACGTCCTCCTTCACTTCTATCAGAGTCTTGTTGTTTGAACTCTGTACTTTGTCACAGGTTCTGGAACCAGTCTAGCAGTCAGTCCATTGTTCATTACTGTCACATACTGGGGCTTGAACCTGGAATAGTCTCCCTTCTGCATGTCATAGGGAATAATTATCGTGCTAGGTTCTTTCCGCCCCCCTTCACGCCATTTTTATTAATTTTACTCCCTTTACACCTATCCCTTTTTTCTGAAACAGAAC
>SSNS01000201.1:12946-23364 GCA_006937985.1 Aphyosemion australe | reverse complement strand
GGCGCTCGCCTGAACCCTTTCAGTCAGCAGGAGCGCTTGCAGCTGCAGGGGGCGCCAACGTGCTGGTTCCAGTCCAGACACAGATATGACACGTAATAGAACCATGTTGCGGCGCGCAGGTTTCTTTCCTCTTTTTTTTTTTTTACTCAGCGATTGTGCGCCCCCTCTGTGTCATGAAAAAATGCCGCCCCGAGCAGCCGCCCGGTCTGCCCGGCCGTGCCTACTGCGCTTTCCGTCCGACACACAAGCAGCATCTTACACACACACCCAAAATCCACTCGGATCAGAACCAGAACCTTCTCAGCCACGCCTCCAGCACGCACACACATGCAGTACTCCTCACTCTGGTCCACGCCCACTCAGCAGCAGCACACACACACCCTCTCACAGCTCTCAAGCACCCACATGAAACGCAACAGGTTTAGACACAATTAGTGCAAGCACACCGCACAACACCTCAAGACAACAAATAACTAATCATTCACCTACGTAGCCACACACACCTCAGCACCAGGACAAAATGCTACTATATACTGACAGACACACCTCAACAAAAAACACAAACACACTCGACTCATGCGCGAGGCAGTAGGAGGGAGTCTACGGCCTGTCTTCACTATTTCCCCTGGCCTAATGCCACTACCCCTTAATTAAGAGTCCATACAATGCCCTAATTAAGAATTGACAGTTAAACCATTATATTAACATCGCCCAATCCAGGTTAATTCGCGGTCTCTCATTATCCACGGGTTAACCCCCCCGACTTGGCCTAAGGCCACAGCTGATTACCCGTCGGCTCAGCCGCTGGACCGTCACGTCCTGAAAGCTCAACTACCTTGTAGTTGTTTTCGGGTACTCTTACCTCCCCGTGGCATTCAAACCAGACTAATTGTGGGACCCGCCGACCCCGCAGTTGGCACGTCACCGCCTGGAGCAACAACACAACGATTCTGAATCCGTCGATTCTTCTTTGAAGTGTCCGACAAAACAATGACTCGAATTTTAAAACACACAAATTGACAGCCGAGACTACGGCAAATGTCCGACGGACAAATAATTTAATTATCCCCAATATGCAGAGTTCGACTAAACAGGTCCTGCTTACCAGTAATGAAGTCCGCGGATGTCCATCTTATCTTTGTCACAGCCTCGTCAGTGTCCAATGGTCGGCGGTTTGATGACAGGACGGCTTGGTCTCCCAATGTCCAGTGTCCAATTTTAATTCGTCGCTTCAACAGAAGAAAATGGGTGCCCCCTCCAAATTGTCGTGGAAAAATATGTTGTTTCTTTCTCTTTCTGTTTTTTGATGTATTTTGGTCAAAGAATATGATGTTCAAGCAGCTCGTCTGAAGTCCCTCCTCTCAGGCCCGTGTGATGATGGTTCCGGCCTTCTTCTCTCCTCCGAGCTGGTTCAGCATTTGACTTCTCGTTGTTTTTCCACTCTCCCGGTTCGTTAAAATCTTCTGACCGAACAAAGAACGAGCCATAAAGACCGCCTCGTTGCAATCAACGAAAACTCTTTATTTCACTCAATCATCCTTTATTGTAACCCGATGTACAGTCGGGGAGATTCCGACCACCTCCCATCGTATAATGGCGAATCTGAAGTTTCACAGCATGCACACAGATTTTATCCCTTCTGCAGAACCTGGTTCCGCCTGGTACCTCCCTTCAAGGTCCTAACTTTCGTATCCCTTGGTAACCGACATATTTATGATATCTGGCTCCAGGAATGAAGCCATCTGGTCTAAACTTTCTCCTGTCTTATCTGTTCCCAGGTCAGAGAATCCTCACCTCCCTTTGCACAGTTTTATGACACCAAAACCAGACCTTCACATGAGATCAAAACCTTCTTGCTTTAGCTGGAACTCACAGCTTGATGTAAACATGCATAAATCATGGTTAAATGCAGATCAATAAAGAGTACAAGAATCATATGTGTATCAATAAACCTGGAAAGAAAAGTGATTAACATATTTGATTAACTGGATTCTAAACTCCTAAATTAAAGGCACAGTAGGCAAAAATATATTTTCCTTCCTCAAGTCTAATGCTATTGGTTAGTTCTGGTCGGCGCTCAGTTTTCTATTGCACAGATTTTACGGTAAAGGGGCGGGCTTAGCAAAAAAAAAAAGACGTATCGCTTACATTATATCACACTACATGAAAAGACAATCACTTTTACAGATTTTTCACTTTTACGGATTTCTGAAAAATCATACATAATTCCTGAAAGGGGAAAAATCCGGATTGCTACTTTAAGTGGAAGTTGAGAAGTGAGACACTTACCAAGTTTGAGGACATTTTCATCCCTCGTCCAGCGGTTCTTGAATTTGGGAACTAGCATGGCTGCAGCTATCAGCTCCGGATTTGCAAGCATCTCTCCAAAGCGTTTTTCAAGGTCTGAAAAAAGTGCAGCAATCAAAGGCTCACAGAACTTGGAGGTAGCGTGAAGTTGCTGTAGCTTGGTCCTTAGTAGAGTTATGGTGGGGACCGACCATCCCATCTGCACACTGGTTTCTCCTTAGAGAACATCAAGTGCCTTTGCAACTGGGTTCATTGTCTTTGCATATTCTGCAAGAAATGCAAGTTCCACTGGAGTAAACCTGTAAAACAAAAAGAAAAACACAACATGGAACATTCAACCCACTTGATGTAGCACCTTCAACTGGAGGAACTAATAATTAAAAGTAAAAAAAATGTGTCATCTGAAACTTTTAGAAATGTTGTGTTGACCTCTGCTTTTGAAGCATCTACTGTGGACACTAAGTTGAGGAGGTGGCAGGCACAGCGATGGTGCTTGGGTAGCCATCATCATCATTTTAGCCACAATCTTCTTCATCACCCTCCCCTACAGATTCAGGATGGTTCTCGTCATCAGTCTGCCCATAAACTCTGAAGGCTTTCAGGAAGTTTGAGCCGTTGTCAGGTATAGTGCGAACGATCTTCTCTGATATTGAATTCTGTGTGGATATCGTTTAGGGCACCAGCCAGGGCAGAAATGGTATGCGGCCCTTTAAGTTGCTTGCATGCCAGGGCAGCACAGGATCTTTGCATGGTGTTGGGGTTAAACCAGTGTGCAGTAACACCAATGAAACCGCGACGGTGTGCTGTCCAGCAGTCAGTTGTTGTTGCTATGAACTCAATTTCACTAAGGTCAGCTTTCAGTTTTTTTTTCATTTCTGCAGACGCCTTTGTGACTTTGTTTACAACAGTATTGCATGTCATGATGTTTGTATTTGGCTGAAGATGCTCCACAAGATCAATGAAGCCCTGTTGCTGAACAATGTGTGGTGGGTGCAAGCCTTGGACAATGAATTCGAGTTTCCCACAGCTTGCTTTGCTTGGAGGGTGTGGGCAAAGAACCTTCAGTGGATGACTTCCTTTTGAGAGCTGCTTTAGTAAGTTCCTCTTTAGTTTAGTACCTCTCTAGACGAGTGGGGTGTTTCTTCTGTGGAGAAAATGAATGCACAGACATAGATTAAGGTTCATAAGGAGCATTTTCTCTGGTCTATGCAATTATGTTGAGCAGACCAATATATTGCCACCTAACACTAGCTTACTGAGGAAATTTTATAGACCTTTTTCACAAAATCCGGAAGTATTTCACTGCTGGCCACTTCCTGTTCCGAGTTCAGTCAGTATGGATCGTGTTTACACCACAAGCCTTTTAAATTTGCCAAATATTTCTTTTGGTGACGTGGAAAGAATTGTTGAAGGACAGTCGCTCACCAAAGGAACTAAAATGAAGAAAGGTTTTTTCACGAACAGTTCATTGGAAAATACGAAGATAAGAAGAGGGCTATCAGGTTAGCCAACATAGCTTCTACTGAACTGTTACTTACAGTAAGGCATTTTTACATCTTTATTTAGTGCTGCTTAGACGTAACTATCTCGTATATTGTTAGGATACATACAACCTAACTGATGCATTTATTGTAAGCATTGTAGCATCAGTTTGTTAGGTTTGTTGAGTGAGCTTTCATGTAGCAGAATGCTATCGTCATTTAGCCTAGCATCTTTCACTGGATTGTGTGTTATGTACACGATGTTTGTCTTCGTAGTATCAAATATATTAGATGTTTGTGAGCGCTAGGTGCTACCGCTCACAAAGGAAAAACGAGGAGCCCCACAAATTAGAGGTTTGAGCTAAGAAACCACAATTTCCATTTTCTCTTTGTTACCTTGCACATTGTGTTGTTAGATTTTTGTATTAATTGTCCATTTTACATACATTTTTGCACAGATATCATTAGCAGTTGACAGTGGACGTTTGGTGGCGTTTTCCTGTAGCTGTGTGGCAGGCAAAGGATTTTGCAACCATGTTGTGGCTCTACTACTACAAACAGCCCACTACTCACAGTATGGCATAAAGACGGTCCCTCCAGCTCTGGCCTGCACATCAAATCTGCAACAGTGGCATAGACCAAGAACTCAGGTGGGTGAAAATCTATTTATTGTTCATTTATTTGATCTTTTGGGAATAACACTGAAACATTAGTCATTAAATATGTTATTGTGCTTTAGGAAACACTCCTCAGGACAATAATCCTGATTTTGTTTAATAACTGTCTGAAAAATAAATTATTTAGGCTGGCTCAGATGTAGCAAGACATTTTGCAACACAAATGTGACTATTGCAGTGCAACAGTTCAACAATTCTTGCAGAGGATTTAATATTTCATCCTTAATTTTAGGGAATTCACCCAGAACCTGTGAGTGATGTCTTGATGCAAAAGCCAACAACAGCTGGCAAAAGTGGTCTTCGGTCAACATTATACCAGGCATATGCAGGCAATAATAGATATACAAATATTACACTGATGCTACTGCAGGGGTCTCCAGCTCCAGTCCTCGCAAGCTGCCATTCTGTACATGTTAGCTGATTCTTTGCTCCTACAAACCTGATTGAAATTAATAATGAACAGGCCTGTGCACAGGTAAGGTGAGGATTAAATTACTCCATTCAGGTGTGGCAGAGCAGGAAACACAGAAAACTAGGAGGATGGTGGCTCTCGAGGACAGGAGTTGGAGACCCCTGCTTTAAACATATAAGTAAATGTAATATATTAATGTGTGTGCGTGCGTGCACGGTGATGTGGTTATGACTTCAGCTTTCTCAACAAACTAGCTCAAATAACCTTTTGTACCTGTTTTATTGATGGCTGCTGGACCCAAGCTGCGTGAATTACAGCCCCGGCCGCTCATTGCTTCTGTAATGGATGGGTTATCTGGAATACAGATGGTTCCATCTAAATTTGGCCCTGTTCCACGTGGATGCCCCATCTCATACCTGTGACCACCTGAATCACCCAATAACCTCATCCAACACCACTTGGCTCCTGAATTCCCTGTTCTACCTATTATTTTCAGTGACCCTATTGCATCTAAATTAGACTTTGTTCCCACTTTGCACCAGCAATTGCACCTACAGTCATTGCAAGTCTCACTTCAACTGGCCAGTGACATAGAAAAAGGAACCAGGGAACAGTCAAGCTGTCCTGCATGGGTGCAGCTATGTCAGCCACGGGTAACTGCCAGTCGCTTTTCGAGATGCTTGTGCATCCTGGAGGGGGAGTGTGGATCCAGAGGCTGCAGCAAAAGCCCTTGCTACCAAAATGATAAGGGGCTCAACCAGGCAGACAGCTGCAATGAAGAGAGGCTTGCACATGGAGTCAGACGTTCTGGCAAGCTATTCTGAATCAATGAGGGTCAATTTGCTGCCTGTTGGGTTTGTCATACCTCCTGAAGCACCTCATGTCGGGGCCAGTCCTGATGGTCGAGTTTATGACCCTACAGAGTCACCACCATTTGGACTCGTGGAAGTGAAATGCACCACCAAACCAAATGCTTCCCAGGTAGCACACCTCAAGGACGACAGGGGCAATGTTATTCTGAGGCAGTCGCATCGTTATTACTGGCAGGTCCAGGGACAGTTAGCAGTTACTGGGCTAGAGTGGTGTGACTTTGTCACTGCTACTGATGCCAATCTATATATTCAGAGAATCTGGTGAGATAATGACTTTATAATCCAGATGAAACAGAAGTTGGACCTCTTCTACTACAACACATACATGAATGTATACTTACACTCACACTAATAGTTCCCGTGCGCTGACACTGCTGCAGCTCACCATTGGGTCAAATGCGGAGATGTAACTTTACCAGTGAGTGATGATGGGCAATACGATTTTTACCTTGACTTTATTTGTGTTACACCCACTGTTACAATTTGAAAATGTTTTTGCATATCTTCATTAAAAGTTGAGTGAGAAAAGAAATCCTAATTTTTTGTAATTTGTGAAAAATTATTTACTGTTGCAGATTTGTCATTATTCTATATGTGAAAATCTATTCAATTTCAATACTATAGATACCGCAGTAGCGCTCGTCTGATAATATCACCGCCACAACGTACCACACGTAACAACATCTAACAGCGCAGTACGTACCAATAAGCTGTGCTGCAGCATTGTTGTTGTCCATTCTTTCATCCATGTTGCATATCCTGTTTCAATTCCGTCTCACTTACTCCCACCAGCGTTTGTTTACAAGTTGTGTTGCTACAAGCTAACCGGAAGTGACGCGTCCGCAGTAACGCTCGTCTGATCACCGCCACAATTCAACACGCGTAACAACATCTAACAGCGCAGTACGTACCAATAAGCTGTGCTGCAGCATTGTTGTTGTCCATTCTTTCATCCATGTTGCATATCCTGTTTCAATTCCGTCTCACTTACTCCCACCAGCGTTTGTTTACAAGTTGTGTTGCTACNTTTTCATGCTTTGGGAAAAGCGTAGTGTCTTTTTACTACCACTTGCAAACTAAAAAAGAAGCTGTAACATGATGCTTTTACCTCATGGTTTGTGGAGGTGTTGTGGTTTGGAATAGCAGAGAAGAGAATTAAACAGAAAATCCCTTTATTGTCCCTCAGTGAAAACATTTTTGTGTCACAGTAGCAATCACATTCAGTAGAGTAACCAGAAGAATAAAAACATAAAAGGCTGTACATTGAACAAGAAACATACAATGGAAATATGAATGAAAAACTTAAAATATTCAAACAATTGTAATACATTAAAAATATTAAAAAATAAGTCACCTGTATAGACGACTCATTACCACCACCTAGTGTTGAAAAAAATTTGCAATCTTACAGTCATTAGTAAAGGATTATTGACAGAGGGATTTTAATGTAAACATTAAAAAACAAATACAAGCTACACTGATTACAAAAATGAAGTGTTAGGGAAGCAGTAGATATGTTGTAACCATTTCAGACAGTGTGAGCAAAATACTCTTCACAGGATAGAGGTCCTTGAAAATTGACCATCATGCAGCAGTTGTACCAGATCTGGCTGACTGTACCAATCAGAGTGAGTGGAATGGGTGAGTCCCAGATGTGATTGGACTTAATCCGGCCGATTACTCTCTCAACGACTATCCTGAGACGGGCGATGGCTTGTGTCTTCTCTGTATCCTCTTTACTAAACTGAGCAGAGCGTTTGAAGGGTGGGATTATAAGTTTTGCTCCAACATCAGAAAGGAGATCATCAATGACAAAGCCTTTGTCGGCCATCACCTCATCACCTGGCTCCAGCAGTTGAAGAATCCCACAGAGTCGTGTTATCTCCTTGTCAGAAATGCATCCAGTGTACAGCTGAGAAAAGAAGGACACAAAACCATGGGGGGAAGTTTTGTGTAGAATCTGATTTGAGCATCAGAAGCACAGTATTGATTGATGACGATTGGTGATGGCATGGACACACACTCCAGTTTGGCTTGTAAGTCTTGAATAATCTCTGTGGCATCATCTGCAGTACCTGAGGTAGAAACAGAGAAGAAAGAACTGATTCAGGTGAAAAAAATGACAGAAACAAACTTGTAAACACTTTATTATCAGCTAAACTAATTTATTTGTTTTGTGTGTGTGTGTAAGTGAGTGAGTGAGAGTGAGAGAGAGATTTTTAGCATCTCTTAAAAGTCCAACAAAGGACTAGCTAGGTTTTTAAATTAGCCTCTGGCTAGCAAACCTCTGTACAAAACAATGGTTGCATTGCAACATTTTCTTTTGTGCTGTCCTTGTTCAATAAACAATAAAGGCTATAAACTATGAGTTCAGCACCATTTACGTCTTAAACACATACAAGAGCATACATTTTAGCAGAATTAGCTTACCTGCAGGAGCTGACGTAGCATAATCATGGTCCAGCTTTATTGCCTTCTTTGCCCTCTCTAGCTCCTGGTTCGTCAATTCCTGTAGCGACTGCTGCACAAACTGCCGTTTGTGACACCAAACATATACAGACTCCCTATTAGTACCTGGTGTGAAGTTATTCCAGGAGAATAGACTTGGAACCGCATCAGAGTTAAGGCGGCTAACACTTAGCCCCAGCACGTAATCCTCAGCAGAGAAGTGTCGGCTGCAGACAAAGGTACTGCCCCTTCTAATAACAAAATTGGGCCCCTCCTCACGCTTAATCGCACATACCCACTTTTGTCTCATATCGATAGCAGCTGGAAAGGAATGGAAATGGAGGTAGGGCTGTTTCCGAGCATAAGAAGAACAGCCTGGTACACTGCAATAACACTTGCTTCTAGCTTGCGCCATGGTTACCGGACAATGCGTTCCGCAACAGTTACCTACTTCCGGGTAAAAACCCAGGAAATGTGAAAAAGGTCTATTCTGGTGACCCACTAGAACTCCTGCCTTTGCTTTGTCCCCCTGCTTTTGTTTTTCAAACACACCAATTACTCGTGCACACTCACACATTTGCATTTATTTACTAGAACCAGGCAGGAATGTCGTCAGGCAGGAAGTAGGTTTTTGAGTTGTTTCTTTGTGTAGAAATGATTAGGGTTAGCATTTCGTGCCAGTGTGCACTTGTAATTGGTCTAACTGTAATTTATTTTCAATGGAATTTGGCTGATAGTTGGGCGTATAACCTCTTAAGGCCTGAGCACACTCATACACAGACAGGATCATGCCTATCTTTAGTACATGCTTTAGCAACCAGATGTAGACTATAGCTTTGCACAATGAACTTCTAAGTATTGCATATAGCAACAATATAAGCTCAGATAATATTTGACTAGAGTCGAATTTCAAATGTCAAACAAAGCCCACCAGACAAACTTGTAATGTTAAATCATAGCCTACCACTAGTAAGCAAGCCGTAGCATGTCTTAGCATGTACCCAGGCATAGCATGGCAAACATTGCGAATTTACCATTATTATGTTACTAGGTTACTACAATATTTTGTCAATAATCGAGTGATAATATGAAACTTTTAGCTTACCTTAATATGCTTTTTCAAATTAGACGGTGAGTTTTTGAAAGCCATTAGCTCATAGTACTTGGGTGCACAGAGCTTGCAGCGCATTCGAAATGAGTTGTTTTTGCATCCAACCATTTCAAAAAATTCTTCCAGGTACGTCCAGGGATGTACAGGGGTTGGCTTGTTTTCCTGGCTACCAGCATCCTCACAGGTGCTTGGTTTGGACATCTTGTTAGCAAGTTCTTTTGAGTCTCCTCCGCTCGCTGCTACTGCTACTACGTATCTGCTAATACTATGTGGGTCACATGATGTGTGTCACGTGCAGTTGCGATGACCAATAGGATGTCGGAATGGTAGGTCTCATCCAACCACAATCGAACCTTTGTTTTTCAAAGACGACAACCCGGAAAAAAACAAGCCGAAATGAAATATGAGTAACGAGGTTATTTTTTAAAAGTAAGGAGTAGAAAGTACCGATAATTGTGTAAAAATGTAAGGGAGTAGAAGTATAAAGTAGGCTAAAAAATAATTACTCCACTAAAGTATAGATAACCAAAATTTCTACTTAAGTAAAGTAACGAAGTATTTGTACTTCGTTATTTGACACCTCTGCTCTGGACAGATATCAGAGTCTCTTCTGCAGCCTTGGCATGGTCTGTAAATTAAAGTGTTACACAGTTCATTTAGGAGAAAAACCATGGATTGATGTCGCTACACTTTCTTATCTAGTCTGCACTTTAAATAATGCCTCAAACCCAAAAATCTATTTTTGTCTGCAAGAGGAACAGGATCCTTTTTCAGTCTTCCTGAAAAATTGGCAGAACATGACTGTGATTTCACAGACTGCTTGTTAAAACCACCGCCAGTACCGGAGTGGGTTTTCAGACGAATGACTTCTTCGAACTATTCCAATGTTAAAACCACTTGATAGGCCAGGGCTGTGTATACAACTAAAATGCTAGAAGCTAGCCGAATGGTTGTAAAGTTTGTTGGGTGAGCATTAGTAACAGGCTGGGACAATAATTCAGGCTGGGAATCTGCTATCATCTCAGCTGCTTTTTCTACATTCAAATGGGGTAGGGGTGTGTGTGTGTGCACACTTGTTTTAGCGGCTTGACCTTTCGACTGAGAATTTTT
>SSNS01000200.1:1191414-1257754 GCA_006937985.1 Aphyosemion australe | reverse complement strand
ACCTCTAAAATGTGCTGGATAGCGGCTCTCCAGGACCAGGGTTCCCTACGCTTCTGTTAGCATGAGGCAGCTAATGCTGGATATGGTTTAACCATAAAAAGCGCTGCATTATCTGCTGTCTCTTAATACAATTTCTTTTGTGTCTTCGTGGCTGTTTTCACATAAGGAAATGGTGTGGTTACGTTATTTTATTAACTTGCAAAAAATAAAGTGTTGTTAAAAGTTAATGCCACACCATCCTTTAAACTATTGTTGGAAAAGGTGAATTCAGAGTTGAATTCAGAGTCGTGTACTACTTTACTTCACACAGTTTTCCCTGGAGATAAAAAAGTTGAAGATAAAAAAGAGTAGAACAAGAGGATTCTCATAACACCAGATGTTTTTCATTTAGATTTTTTTACAGAAATCTCCTAAATATGCTAATAAAATGACCTCTAATTGAATTAAATGTCAGGATGTCCTGTTATATGGAATCTGCAAAACGTCTGCCAAGAAATCACATCAGTATTTGCAGTAATCACTTCTAAAAAAGTAAATCAATCTTTTGATTTCTTCGCCACTGTCACCATAGCAACCTGCAGGGGATTCTTTCACTCCCACCTCTGTGTCTATCTCATCTCTAGAACTTATTTACTCTAAACACATCTTCTCTTTTATTCATCAGTACCTGACCAAGCAGGTGGACCTCCTCAGGCAGGTCAATGACCAGCACGCTAAAGTCTACGAGCAGCTTGATGTTTCTGCCCGAGAGCTGGAGCAGAACAACCAGAAATTGGTTCTGGACAACAGGACGGCCCAGCAGAAGATCCAAGGGTAGGACAAACACTGATCTAATAAAAACAAACGTGTGTCATTCATAATATACCTTTGTGTCAGCTTATTGAGCTCGTTTTTCCACACAGGCTGACAGAAACTGTGGAGCTGCTGCAGACGCAGGTGGATGAGCTGCAGCATCAGGTGGAGGAGTTGAAGCTGAGTCCGGTTCAGCCTCGAGCTTCTCCACACAGAGAGAACTGGTCTCCCCGTGGCTCTCAGAGTGCGTCCTGCCTGCAGGAGCTGCAAAACACACTCAGGTGAGGAAGTAGCTCCTACGATGTGATCACCTGAATTAATGAGGGAAATTACTCTTGTTGTTGCTGGATTTTAATGGTTTAGGTGAGACCAAAACAAAAAAAAAACATTTGCTGTGACTCTTTCTCAGCCTGATGAGAATGTCTCAGCAGTTTTGTCTCTGATCCAGAAGCTCGTTTTCTTAAGCTTCCAGAAGGGATCAGCGAATCCTCCCCGTGTGTTAATCCCTGTCCTCGCAGCAGGTCTCATTCTGAGGCCACTTCCTGTTGACCTGTGGCGACTTCATTCATTCATGCTCTGTCACAACGTATGGAAAACATCCAGATCAGTCAGATTTCACAAGTCTGGTTGATAAGGACACGGCAGCATCTGAAATCCATGTGTGGCGTGGTGGATGAGGTTGGAAGGAAGGAGGTCAAAGTCTGAGCTGGAGGAAACGAGTGTGGGTCGATAACTCTCTGAGGCAAATTGATTTTAATCTAATCACGTTGGCTTCTTGATTAGGGATGTTTTTTTTTAACCTTAGATAAAAACAACCTAAAACGTGTTTAAATCTGGAACGCGTTTTTTCTAATAGTGAATAAAAACATTCATTTGTGTTTATTTCAGTTACATTGATCAGCCACAGAGCACTAAGCTAAACTTGGCTGATGAACTTTGGCCCTTTAACTCTGTCTGTGTGTCACCTTTGACTTTGTTTTGCCTTTTTAAAAGCAAAGACGTCACAGATCAGTAAGAAGACTTGGTTATGTAACGCTGGTCAGGAATAACTGGTGGAAAAAACCTGCAACGCTGCAACTATTCTAATTTATTCCCTGCTTGAAATGAGTGAAATTGCTTTAGCTTTTTTCATTTATATACACTGCAAATATCAATTATCAAGAAAGTAAAAAAAAGGCTTTTTATAGCATGTTATCTAATTTTTTGTCTGAAAAGAAAACATTATCTTACACTGTAAAAATAGCAACACTTGAAACAAAGTAAATATTCTTGAATTTGATCAAATTAAATAAAAAATTTGCCAGTAGATTAGATTTGGATTTAAAATGTGATGGTTTTGTTTAGGTCGGGCTGTGGTCCTGATGAGCTCTCGTACGATCTGGAGTCCTCCGTTGCATCGTGGAAGGAAGAGGAGCAGGCGTCGCTGCGTCAGTCGCTCCACGCTCTTCAGACTCAGTTTGCTGCTGAGCGTGCTCGGCGTGAGGAGGCGGAGCGAGAGGCGGAGTTTCTGGCAGCAGAAAATGCTGCTCTGGAGCAACAGCTGGCAGGGATGGAGAGATATCAGGTCAGATTAATGTCGCTCATCTCATAGCTTCCTTTACAATGCTCTATTTTAGTGTCAAATTTATATTTGTTTAATGAAAAGTTTATTTGGTGATTTATTTTTTGTTTACAACTTGTATTAATCCACTTATTTTTCTTTTTTCAGTCCAGAGTGTCTGAGCTGGAGGATGAGGCTGAGGAGCTTCGTCAACTCTGGAAATTAGAGTCTTCATCAAGATCCAGCAGGTTGAACATCATCTACGGGCTGCTGCCACACTCGCTGCCCCTCAACCCAGAGGAGGAGAATGAAGGAGAGCTAGTGGCAGCGAAAAGCCCGGCTGTGCTGAAGCGATGGGCGAGCGAGCGGCTGATGAAGGCCACGCAGGTACCCGACTCTCCCGACAGGATCTACAACCACGAGTGCTCCTGCGTGCGTCGAGCTGAGGTGGTGAAGTACAGAGGGATCTCGCTGCTAAACGAAGTCGACGCCCAGTACAGTGCCTTGCAGGTGAAGTACGACGAGCTGCTGCAGCGCTGCCAGCTGGGGCTGCAGGGGAAAGAGGAGGATGAGGAGGAGGAGCAGACCTCAGGGATCAGCACAGCTCATTCAGCAGCAGACACAGAGGACCTCAAGGATGACTTTCACCAGCCGGAATATAAAGAACTTTTCAGGGAAATCTTCTCTCGCCTTCAGAAAACCAAAGAAGAGCTGATTGAAAACAGAGAAAGACCCTCAGGTGATCAAACTAATTAGCTGCTTCCAGCTCCAGGAGGGGGATTCATTCGGTCTTCCAGTGACAGAAAAACTCACAAAGACTTTTATTTGACCAGATGTTGATTGACAAACAATGAATGACTTGAAGAGGGCTTACTAAAACCAGCTCATGTAGCAGATGTGGTTGATTTTGCACAGAAACACCAGTGCCTACACCTCTGTCTCTACTGTACAATCACTTTAGCTCACAGCTGTGCTCTGACGCATTCCTGTGGAAACATCTGGGAAGTCATTCTGAAAACACTTCAATTTACTGGTATCGTTGTTTTCTGTAAGCAGCATCCTGATCCTTACACAAGAAAACAGCTGATGTTGTAAAAGGTGGGTCACGTTTAGCTCGTTATTTTAAAAAATCTCAAACGAAAAACACTGACTTAACACTTTCTAAATCAAGGTGAGTTCATTTGGTGTCGTTTTAATGTCAAATTTTGGTCTCCACTGGCTGCTGAGGGAAGTCTGTCACATTGTCAGTGTTTTTGAGTGGATTGTGTATAATGGTTATTCTGGAATGGCTTTTTCATTTTTAAAAAATGATGCAATGAAAACATAAAAGCCATTAAAAACATCAGACCTGGATTTTCAGCAATTCTAAAAGAAAACAGATCTTTTTAGAAATCTTAATGGAAAATAAATAAATAAAATCGTGTTTCCAGAATATCTGATGTTTGATTTGTAATTTATAAAGTAGTTGTGCCAGTCGCTGCAGCGTTTTAATAAGCATTATAACGTTAGTGAGGATTTCTGGAAGCGTAACTTATATTTCTCTGACTTGATTCCTGTAGGGTAGCCTCTGAAGGATTGTTCTAGTAAAGTTTACCATAATTCTGACTCTGTACTTGATCACTTGACCTGTAAAAACTTGATGAAGGAATGTGTGTGTAGGAGCTTCTGTTGTATTTGTGTCCTTGTTAAAGCCCAAGTGGAACATCTGGAGATGCACCAGGCATTATCAGTGTTGTTGGGACATTTTGTGTGTTTGGAAACTTTAGACCGTTAGTGGAATATTCTGCAATATCTATGATGTATTTTCACCTGTGTTCTTACTGCTATGAGCCATAAAATATGAAGCAAACTGGGACTGCAGCTGTGTTTTCTTTTAAATATTTAAGTTTATTCATCAATCTTTCGTCACCTTCAGAATATCAGTAATCCAGCTCGATAAAAAAAGGAATACTAAAGTGTAATTAAAAGACAATTACACTAAATCGATACCAAGATTCAGTGTTTACTGTGTTGATCCTTTTTTTAAGACCTCTGTGGATCGCCCAGACTTCCTGTTCATCAACTTCTACCAAAGGTCTGCAACCTTTATAATACAAAGAGCCATTTTCCCCTCAGTCCACTGGAATAAAACTTGATTGGAGCTGCACCTGTTCCAGGACCTTTTGAAAAAAGATAATTTATAATTTTCTGAGAAGTATCTACAGAAGAGGATTAGGGCTAAATAACAAAAGATCTCTTTTTTTCTCAGAATTCTGTGGGAAAAGGTCAGAACTCTGAAATTAAATTAAGGATTCTGAATTTGTGTTGAGCAAAAATAATGGACCCAAGTCTGAGCCATGTGGAACTCCACAGAGCAGTTGTAGAGAATCGATACAAAACAAAGCCAGTGATGCCTGCTGAAACATAAGCACAAGATTTTTATGGTTGGCTGTATCAAAGACAGCACTGAGATCCATTAATATGATAACAGATCTATGTCGGACACCATTAAGAATATTATAGACCACCAACAGCAAAGTCTGTTTTTATAAACTGGAATGAAAAGGGTAACAGATATTTAGCCTACAACTTTTTTCCTGGTTAATTTTCCAATAAATGGTCACTTAGAAACAGGCTAAAAATACAATACAGCTAACATCCAGATTTGGTTTCTTTAGCAGAGGGGTTACCGCAACATGAGGGAACGTAGCTGTTGGTAATAACCAGTGGTCAAAACAAGGAGAAGAGTCCAAGCAGCTGGAGGTGGTATTCATGATCAGCATGATTCGTCAGTAAACAGTAAATAAGAAAATGACGACTCTGGGCGATGGAGACAGTTCCTTCTGTAACTTTAATATTTCTATAATGAACTTAAATACAAACGTTTTACTTATTGACATTAAACACACATTTTTCTGTTGTGACAATAATTAAAACTGGAAACGATAGTTTCATTTTTAGCTTTAGTTTCTGCCCCATTATTCACGCAGGACTGTCAGAACTAATCAAAATATTTAACTAATTTAAACCATTTACATTTGTAAATGTGGCCTAATCTTGCATTTAAAAGTTGAAAAGCATATTTTAATTTGCACAAGTTTGTCCTAAAGAGGCACTTTAGATGTAGAGTAAAACTAAAAATAAAACTCGCTCACCCTCACGTAATTTCACAGAGTTAATCTGCTGGGTTTGTAGTCACATTTATGAGGTGAAGACAAGATTATACTCCAAATTGCAACTTTATTAGTTCTGTTGAAAAATCGGTCACTCCAGGAAAAAAAAAACTTTGAAAACCTACATTCAACTTAAAAATAAACACCCTCCATTGTTCCTTTAAGTTGGTAAGTCAGTGAATGTCTGATTACACAGAAAAAACCACCATTACTGCAGCAGATTCCAGGTCCACGACTCCCTAAACTAATCAGTACAAATCTGATTTGATATGCATCCGCTTTCCCTTTTGTCTTGATGTGTTCAGCAAGTCTTTAAGTGCCTTTGTTTACACAATGCATCCTTACAGCTCTCACCTGTGCCTTTAGGATGTGATAAATGCTCTAGCCCTCACCCTAAACCAAAGTCAGATTAAATAAAAAAAGGTGTTAAATTGATGTTTCTACTCACAAGTGTTATTATTTTTTTTTTTTACCATTTTGCTGTTTGCACCACAGCCATGAAGACATGCTGTTTATGTCTTTCACCTGTCAGTTTAAACAAAGAGAAATCAAGTTGAATTGCTTTCAATCCCAATTTAAAAAATCTATCCTGAGGTCCTTAATAAGATGCAAAAAAATCTAATGAGAAACCATAAATTTATATGTATTTTAATAGTACTTCATCCTTTTAAAGTCACTTGCTTCTCAGGCTCTCCAGCTTTGAGGGAGTTTGTTCTCCCAGTCAGAAGTGTCTCCTTGAAATGAGAAAAGCTTCTTCTGAGCAGCGCAGCAGCATCCGGCGTCTCTGTCCTCCAATCACTGGCTCACAGAACTGAACCGGCTGCTATGATTGGTTCATACGTTTCTCTCTGCCCTCCCATCGGACACGCAGGACAGGATTTGATTATCAGATGGTGACCAAAGGGGGGCAGGTTCTCAGGGTCAGGACTGGACTGTTCCTTTGAGGTACCACATTCCTGCGTGGCTGCAGCAGCACTCCTGCAGCAACATAAGACACCCCGGGTTAGACTGGTGGAAAGAGAGAGCTACTGGTGGATCTGCAGTCCAACTCTTACGTGAAGCAGTCGGTCGAGATCGGCTTTAGACACGTCTCCAAGCTCCTGAGAGAGTTTGGTTTGAACGGTGGTCCTCCTGACCCGGTAGTTCTTAGAGAACAGGCCGTAGAGCAGCCGACGGTGCTACGGGGGGGAGGAACGGACAAAAACAGGTCCACTTACACTATTACAGATGAAAACCTTAGTGAATCGTTAATTCTCAGCCAAGACAAGGAAACTTCTCTATTTCTGAACAATTTTAGCAAAAAATCATCTCAACGTGGCGACACCACGCCTGGTTTGCGGCATTTGCCTCCACACAGAGAGGAGAGAGCCGTTACCTGGTCAAAACTGTCTCCCATCTCCCACAGGCCAAAGACCTTCTGTTCATCAGGAGCTGCTTTGCTCTGAGCAGGAAACTAAAATTAAAAGAACACAAAAAAAAGTCAAATTTAAACAGGAAGTTGCCACTTCTGATCATGAACCAGCTTCCAGTCTGAACAGTGATTTCATGCTTCTACGTATTCTTGAACAGATTTGGACTAAAACTGAATTATGAGTTTATGCTTAATTTGATGACATGAAAAGTCAAACTACTATTGACCTAAAATCAATCAAAGATCTAAAAATAAATGATGTAATTAAACTAAAAACAAGATGAGTCCAGAACGCCAGATAACCCCAAACCAGGATCATCTCCTCAGATCTGACCCACTGACTGGACACTGATCTCTGAACTGTCAGACATCTTAAGAAATGATGATTACAGTGATGTGAAGGATGAAGCATCTGACTCCAGACCCGCCTGAGTTTACACACTACCTACTGGAGACAACCCCCGTGCTGATCAGTAATAAGCTTAGCTTTAAAGCTAATCCATTGCATAAGACAGAAGGCACAGGGCCAGCTCCTCCACTGAAGACCAAGTTAGTCCCAACAATCGCTTCCCCGTGAAAAAAAAACAACACATCGGGATACTAGTAGTGAACTGATAACATCAACAGCCTACATTAAACCAGCAAACAGCAGCCCAAACACACACACACACACACACGTATCAGGTGGCTCCTGGAATTTGAATGGAACCTGAGAGCCAGGTCTGCATGGCTTTAGTGGATTGACCGTTAATGTCGTTATTCTGGAAGAAAACCGATACGTGCATCAATGCAGCATCAAGAAATCCCCGTGTTCAGGATCCACAGGTTTATCAATGTTTCAGAGAACAGAAGTGAGTTTAATTCTAGACAAAAGACAACACGACTCTACCACTGACTCTGTTTGTTCTGCAACGTTGATGTTTTATCTCCACAAATAACACAAGCCTGGAGGAGTTCTGCTGTGTGGTGGAGTTGCTAATGCTAACGGTTAGCTTCTACTAGCTGAGACATTCTCTGCCGTTTCCTGGACGATAAACCAACAACAGCCTTGCCCGTCGTGAGTCAAGATGGGTGAGTCCATGAATGTTAAGTGACAGTGTGACGAAGATCTGTCAGGATTTTCAAATCCTAGAGTTTCTCCATCTATTTTCTATCAGAGGCTAATGCAGGAGGTAGGAGTAGGAGACTATTTTCATGTTCAGCCTGCATGAAAAACTCAGTGACCGATCATTTATAAAAAATAACAAGTAAAAATGGCTTCTCAGTGAACTTGCTCTTTACAGTCCAGTGTCCAAAGAAACTGGGTATAATATATATATATTTTTTTTTCATTCTTATTATTATTATTATTATTAATATTGTTTATAATCCAGTGTTGTAAAAGGGAACATTTTAATCTGGACGTTTTACCAAACCTTCATAGACATTGATGCATAAAACCTGTAATTTTTACTTTCATTACTCATTTTTGTTCTTTTGCGCTGGCTGCAGGATCTGAACAGCAGATGTGGTTTTTGTGACACATCATCAGGGTTTTGCTTCTTCCTGTTGCTTTGCATCACATGTGAAATGTGAGCTGCAACCTGACTGAGTAGCTTTGATGTTTCCACATCCTGTGGCTGCAGTTGTAAAGCTTCATCAGAATTCAACTTGGTCCACATTCTGTTTCTGCTCTCAAAAACATTGTTGAATGAAAAGCTGGAAACTTATCAAGAGCTTTTTTCTCAGTTCAAACAACCCCATGCAGAGCACACAACCCGACCTTCAAACTCACTTTTAACACAGAGTTTGTAGAAGAATGATAAGAGGAGCCTTGGCTTTAAAAGAACACGTAAAATCAGAGTCTGAAGTACTCACAGGCACCATTATCTGTTTGCACTGACACTGCAGGATGGCGTCCTGCAGCATGTGGTCCGAGATGGAGCAGAAGACACTTTGTCCTGCTGGCATGGACGCCAGATAGAGGTTAAACAACCTCTTTAGCTCATTCAGCGTTATCACAACATGCTTCCGAAATGTCTTAGTCACAAAGTCCTGCAGCTCTGGCGACAGCGTGTTGGAGGGGCTCCCTCCGTTAGCGTGGTCAAAGCTGGGGGAGGTGGCACTGGAGTAACCGTTAACAGAACCGTTGGGGACGGAGGACGACGAGGTGTCCATAGGCTCACCCGCCCTGCTGGGCTCCTGGTTGATCTGGACGCAGCTCCCTGAGCGTCTAACATCCAGGTCCCGTTGCAGCGACGCCTTGTTTTCTTGCACTCGCTCCTGAGCCATCTTCAGACGCTGCTCGCCACTGATGTGGACAGGCTCTGGGAACAACACCACCAACCTCGGCTTAGATAATAAACCAAAGGAGACAAAAATAGCACAAATAAAACCTTTACTCACCTTGTTGAGGAGCATTCTTTGGCACAAAATCTTCTTTTGAAAAGTTAAACACTTTTTCCAACCTTTATAGACCAAACAGGGCAGATTAATATTCATAATGACCAGCAGGTTATCAACTATAAACACCTATTACCCCAATAACTGAAGGTTCTTCCTGATACCTACTTGCTTTGGATACCGAGCCACAGCATGTGCTGCCTGTGGATGATGTCCGGGTGCTTCTTAATGAAGTCTACATCGGTGGGCAGCAGGAACTCCCAACCCCGGTTGACCCGAGGAGATGCAATGTGCTCCAGGAACTCCTTTACATCCTCAGGAGGAAGCTAACAGAAGCAAAGGGACGGTTAGTCATGTTTGTCTGAAAAACCTGCAGCCTCAGGGTGATGAAATTAAAGGTGTGGTGCACTCGTTTAATCAACACATTTGCCGTGGTCGCTAGTGGAGTCATACTCTGGGGAAAAAAGCTCTGGTGCACCAGTTTCAGGAAGTAGCAAATTGCCACATCAGAGGAGAGCTTCAGATGACAGGATCTGGAGTCTTATTTCCTGATATTTGGACATCGCTTCTTGGATTGGCTAACAGCAACACGACTCTACCACTGACTCTGTTTGCTCTGCAACGTTGATGTTTTATCTCCACAAATAACACAAGCCTGAAGGAGTTCTGCTGTGTGGTGGAGTTGCTAATGCTAACGGTTAGCTTCTACTAGTCGAGGTGTTCTCTGCTGTTTCCTGGACGCTAAACCAACAACAGCCTTCCCCGTCGCAAATCAAGATGGGTGAGTCCATGAATGTTAAGTGACAGTGTGACGTAGATCTGTCAGGCTTTTCTAATCCTAGAGCAGGGCTATTCAAATGGTGGCCCGCGGGCCCTCACCAGGTGGCCCACCTGACCCTATCCCCCAACCACCAACAGAAAAAACCCAGTTAAAAACAGTTTTTGCGCGCGAGTTTCAAAATTCCCACACTGATATTGCACTTGAACGCAACACCATCTTAGCAATCACAGACATATATACGTAGACACCCCGTGGACTGACACTGCCTACTGGAGCTGCCCATCTACGTATTCATGTCTATGTCTGCAGTTGACCAATAAAAACACACCTTTGGGACGCCGCAGCAGCAAGACTCTCTGGTTTCAACTTATGCTTAAAATGCGGATTATAAACTACACACCCGTTAACAGACCAAATAAAACTGGAGTTATACTAAAATAATTAAACTAAGAATGGGTTCAGTAGCATTTTGTTGCTGAGGGAGAGGATGGATGCTGCGCGATCTGACAGCAGGTGTCAAAAGGTGCGCCGATGCGCTGTCACGGAGCGGAGAAAACACTGAGACTTCTTTTGTTTTCTGTTTTTCTCACCCGGTGAGTCTGAGGTTCGAGTCCTGCCCGGGCCCTCGTTTGTCCACCTTGCCACATATGTTTATTTTGCATAGCTGCTATGCTATTTTTAATTTTCATTTAGTAGCTGCGATCGAGTTAATGCAGGTTAAAAACCATAAAAATGTTTGTATTACCAGCTCTGCAACTGTTGAATTGATGCAGATCATTAAAACAATAAGAAGACGTGCATTGCTGTTATTTTTAGTTGTATTTGTAGTAGTGGTGGAGGTAATAATACCAGTCAAAATATTAAAATTTAATATTTAAATGTTGTCAGTAAAATACATAATAAAGATTTGGGTATCCGGCCCTAAGCTGATCCACGATTTAGAAATCTGGCCCAGTAGAGAAAGTAATTGAATAGGCCTGACCTAGAGTTTCACCGTCTATTTTCTATCAGAGGCTAATGCAGGAGATAGGTGTAGGAGACTATTTTCATTTTCAGCCTGCATGAAACACTCAGACTGACCGATTATAATCAGAAATAAGATTTAAAAAGGTTTTCCAGTAGTCCACACCTTTAAAAACATGAACAAGTTTGGGTTCTTACTTTGATGATGGAAGTGATCTCTTTTCTCATCACAGAGCGCTCCTGTGTGAACCTCCAGATCTGAGAAAGAGACACTCATTCATTATGATGCCGTCACTGATCTACTAAATCTAATAAACAGATACAAACAGGGTCAGCAGCTCACCACAAAGTCTCTGCCACGACAGAGCACTTCAGCAGGAACACCACTGTGAGCGCTGCAGGTGTTCTTAGGGTACAGAACATCACTGGAAACATACAAAAATTGTGTGAGCATGTCTATAAACCAGTCGGTCCCTCAACTTTCTTTACACTGTGTTAAGAAAAGTAGAGTAAAAGTGTGTCTCATCACCTCTTCACAACCCAGTTACCCTGAACCAGCAGCGCCACCTGCTGGATGCAGCGCAGCACTGCAGTCTGGTCAATTCCAGAGGCCAGCAGTCCCATCAGGTTGGCAAATGGCATCACTTTGACTGGAGAGAACAGAAAATGTCAAAGAAATGTGGAATAAGTTACATAAAAGCAACATTTCAAAACAAACCCTACTCTCCTCAGGCCGTTATATATTTTCTGATTGCCTACCGTTCTTCATCAGCGTCTTGACTTGTTCTCCTAGAGGCAGAGTACGCAGCTGAGCCATGGAGAGCACATTACTGGGACCAACGGGCTTCACACTAACACACAGTAAAACAGTCGTGTTATTTATAGTGTCTGTTTAGGATCCTGAAACATTTGTAAAAGATGTGAGGAACACTTACACTTTCTCCTCTGCGAGGGGGGGCATCAGCATGTCCAAGTACTCCCTGAGGAAACAAAAAAAAACAAAAAGATGTTTGTCATCTGGTTCTGTTAAAATTACACAAGTGCAAAATGACTTCATAATATTTTTGGTCTGTTTTTACTGTTTGGTACATAAAATTATGGACAACTCTACATGTACTACTATGTACTTTGAGGTACACTCAAAAGCTTAGACACAGCTTCTCATTGTGATTATTTTTCTGAATAAATGTGGTTAAGCTTAAACAATTATAACAATTACATTTCAATCTTTAAATGTCCTCAAAAGCCCTTTTGTTGACTCACTTTGGAGTTTTGACGAGCTCACAGTTCTGAGAAGCATCCACTGACTGACAGAACAGGTACTGCTTTTCATGGTCTGAGCGCCCGTCCTGCGTTTGAGGGACAAAACACAGAAAATCAGCACAAACGCAGCACATTATAGAATCAACATGTTCAGCCCAGATGGCCGCTCTACCTTGGCACTGTGATACTTCAAATGGATCCAGGGTTCCTCGGCCTGCTTCTTCTGCAGAAACTCGTATGACTGGATTCTCCTCTGCCGGGCCTGCTCTGACTCGGGACGAGCAAACCTCACCTGAAGAGGAAACGAGAACAGAAAGAACTGAGCAAATTCTGTGTTTGCATTAGGGTTGGGCGATATGTATCATTTTTCCAACCTCCGATCGTCAGTCCAATAAATGACAATGGGCGATACATTCGTCTTTGAGCAATGTAATCATGCACGGACTGGTTTGTGAACACCGAAGAAGTCCGAACATGGATTTTTTTTATGGAAGCACAGTGCATATGTTCCATGGAAGAGAAATTTTGATTTTTCTTACTTTTTAATTTTATATTTGTTGTTTGGCCCATATTAAACATGGTTAAAGTGTTAAAAGAAGCGTTGTGGAGGAAGTCGGGGACGACACGTGAGTAGGTCTGATCACATCCTTTAATCACTCCAACTGATCAGTACCGCAGAACAACACACAAGATATATACATACAACTCACAAATTACATCCTGTTCACATCCTCTTTTCTGGGTGTGAGTGGAGCCCTGTGGCCTGCCACAGCGTCATCTTTGTTTCCCTGCGGTGTCCACCATTCTGGTATTTTAATTAATTCAAATGTTTTTTTTCTGAACATATGCTACCTGGTTTCTTTCTTTTATGAGTTTGAGTAGGAAATTAATTGCTGCTGCATTTGGACGCACTCTGAGGAGGGTGCATTTGTTGCAGCCAGAGGTCACATGATACTTTTTCCCTTCACTTTGGTTTTTAAAATAATAATAAACCTTGTATAACAACATTAAAAATCCATTCATTTTAATTAATATTTAGTCCAAACAAGCTGACCAGAGTGTCCCAGTAATATAGAAACAATTCAATTAAATAATTTCACTTAAATTATGAACATTTCACCTGCTGCGGCCCAAACGCTCCGCGTAAACCTGAACTGGTCACCTGCTTGTCCATAACCAAATGTCTCTATGAAGCTTGCTGAAGAGGCTCATGAGGTTCTGAACTTCTATCTCAGACAGACTCATGATTGTTTAAATGCTGTTCTGATAACTCAGCGCTCCGCTGCTTCACTGGATCTGAAGCGGGTGCTGGAATAACGAGCACTACTTCAGCCAAAGATTTAAAATCAGGAAACATTTCTCCAAATGAAATAACCAGAAGTCTACCAGACTCTCTGAAAGAAGAGTTTCCACTCTCCAGATCTGGAAGCAGACATTTCACTCTTGTGCACAGGTCTGTAACAGACACATTCCAAGCTCCTCTTCAGCACGCCGTCAGCAACGAGACGCAGAGAATGTGTGAGAAATTGCTCAGATGGGAATCTTTAATTGACTGATTATTTTACCTCCATGATGTACTCTGTAACATGAAAAATTTCTGTGCACCTTACTCAGGCAAACAAATAATTAAATAAATCGCCTCTTGTAAAAACGACCGTTTAACCAGTCAGCCAATCGTCGATGGTCAAATAATTCATCCAATCGCCCAAACCTAGTTTGCATGGTGAAGTAAATGCAATAAATAACTAATTTGTGTTTATAAATACTGATGTTTACCGTAATTGCTTTGGCTTCCTCTTCGGTTTCATCCTGGGAGGAATCTCCACCTGCAGGTGAGACAATCTGGTCATCTAGCAGTCATCATCAGCATTAAGATAATAACTTGGGGACTAGATCAGTAAAATCTTCTACTTTAGTCATTATATTCCATTTACCAATGATAAAATATCATTTTCTTTAAAAGTAAAGACAAACCTTCGTTGGCCGCCTCGCGCTCTCTGGTTTTGTTGTCAGCTTTGTCCAGATAAGAGAAGCTGGGTCTCATCTGCAGGATTCCAGTCAGAGGAGTGACATGAAGCTCGCCTGTTGGCATCACCAATAAAACAATCACAAACTAACTCTTGTCTGTGATCCTGGACCAGTTTTAGTTTAGAGCTAGAAAGGTATACAACTGTAAACAATGTTAAAATACTGCATCTAAAAGTTAAAGATTAAAACAGAGCAGCAACCTTTGAGTAGTCTCTTTTATAAAACAATGCCGCCAATTTGCCGCAAAGTCGATGCGGCATCTGGGAGCCTAAGGTCATTTATAACAGCTCAGACCGTGGCGGTAATGTTGCGCAATCATGACCGTTTTATAAAAGATTACGCGATGGCGGCATAAAGGAGGCATGGGGGCGGTCTCTGTGGACTTCCGTTTATCTTGGACATAACTTGCCTTTTATTGCGATCGAAGCCGTGCTCCTTAAGTTTTTATTTTAACAACCAGCTACAGGTGTCTGTCCACCATCCCTGTGAGCTGTCAGATGATCTGAGCTGCAGATCTAACGGAGAGAAGCTCCCGGAGCACCGCAACGCTCCAAATGATCATCTCACCTGATTCTGTTTACAAAAGTGAAACTTAAGCCCATGTTTACTTTCATTTTCTATATAGTTCCCGGCCGGAGCTCGGCAGTAATCACTTGGTCATGACACCTCCCTCTGTTGCGCCAAGGCTTAATGTGCGTTTATAAGACCAGTGAAGCTGCAATATTACTATCAAGCGAATGCCGCAAAATTCCCACAACGTCATGTCGCCATGGCGCGTTCATAAGAAACAAGTTGCGGTAATATTACGCTGATTTGCCGGCATGGTGTGTCTTATAAAAAGGGCTAGTATTTGCAACAAATCAGATGGTGTAAAGTGTGTGTGTGTGTGTGTGTGTGTGCAGCCGCGTCAGGTCAGACCTTTGCGAAACACAGCAGCTGCATATCTGGAGGTGTTGGTAGTGGCCTGGATGGAGGAAAATGTCTGTTTGTCCATCATTTTTCTGAAGAAAAAAACAAAACAATCACTCAACCAAACAAAGAGACAAATTCTTCAGATGGAAGAACAATAAACGTCTGGTGTAACAGGAGACCTACGCCGAGTAGGTGTTGGTTTCATCGTAAGATGTGCCATCCACATTCAGAGCGATCTGCTCTCCTTTACTGCGACAGTAGTTTGGACTGGTGGTGTTGATGGCCACCTCCAGCTCTAGCTGTTTGATGGGCAGCATAAATGGGAATAAAGACCAGTAATTAACAGAACTGTTTTAACTGAAACCACAACAAATAACATTAAAGATGTGATTAAATGTGAAAGGAATAAAACTAAATATTCATCAGAAGATAAAATCTAAACACGAGACACCACAGAAGTCTGTTTACCCTCTGCTGTTTGGGTTTGATCTTAGCCGCCAGGTGGTTGACGTCACCGTAGGTCATCGTGGCTGGTCGGACAGGGTACTGAGGAATTAAAAACATATAATTACAAAAGGATTAATAGATATTTCACATCACTCAGAGGAGTTCAGTGAAGCTCACCTGGAGAAGATACAGTTTATCTGCAAGGCTTTTGGCGAGGTACACATCAACCTACACAGAAGAGAAGAGAGGTCACAAAAAAATTATCCATCACAAAATTTAACATCAGCAAAAAAATAAACATTCAAACAAGCCTGGTGGCTTTTTAAACAAACATTGTAGCACTTTTGTAGCAATGTACAGCATTCCTACACCTTTACCTATTTCAAGCACTTTTAACCTCTTAAACCCTAGGCCTCTTTTTGAGAGCTCTAATTGAAACGACATTTTATATGGTGTAGACAGACTCATGAACAACAATCCTAGAACTGCTCACTCCAGTTGCTTAATTCCAGCTAATTGACCCTGTTCAGCTTTGCACCTGATGGTCATGCTCTGACCAGTAGCTACACGGTCTTATATATATTAGCCGTTTGTCTAATGGTGGTGAAGAGCCACACTGTAGCTACAGCTGCCCTGGGACTCATTTCACTTCCTGGGTACCACCATCACCCAGGACCTCTAGTTGGAGCCCACTATCACCTCAGTCACAAAAAAGGCCCAGCAGAGGATGTACTTCCTGAGGCAGCTGAATAAATTCAACATGCCAGCACGGTCGATGGTAGAGTTCTGCACCACAACCATCGAGTCCATCCTCACCTCTTCAATCACCGTGTGGTATGCTGGAGCCACCATCAGGGACATGAAGAGGCTGCAGCGTGCCATGCGCTCTGCTGAGAAGGTCATTGGCTGCAAACTTCCTTCTATACAGGACCTGTACACCTCCAGGACACCGGGGCGTGCAGGTCGGATCACAGCTGACCCGTCTCACCTGGACACAGTCTTTTTGACTTGCTCCCATCTGGCAGGAGGCTCTGATCCATTCGAACCAGAACCTCTCACTACAAGAACAGTTTCTTCCCCTCTGCAGTCAGACTCATGAATAACAATCCTAGGACTGCTCACTCCAGTGGCTTAGTTCCAGTCACTTGACCCTGTGTGGCTTTGCACCTGACAGTCCCGCTCTGACCAGTACATGCATGGTCTTGTATATATTAGTCATTTGTTTAATTCTCCTTGCCCTATATAACTATCTTATTTTATTTAATACTGTTATGTGATTTAGAGCACGCCTATAAGTGCTTACTTCTTATTTTTGCACCATGTACTGCAGCAATTTCCTAATGTTGTGAACCTGCTCACACATATGGCAATAAAGCCCTTTGGATTCTGAAAAAGTGGCCCTGCTTGTCTTTACAATAATGTCAACAAACAAATATGATAAAATAAACAAATACTCCTGGCCTGTCTCACATGAGAACCTCATCAGGAACATTTGTGTCTTCATCATGCAGTCATACCTCCTCTATAATGGGGTCATCTTCATCACCACTGGCCATATTGATGTAATCAGAGTGAAAAACAGATGACAGGAGAGGAGTGGCAGATGATCTCAGGGATCCAACCTACAAAATAAAATCAGTTACAGGGATTGCTCGTCCAGCTACAAACTCCTGTGACAAAGGCACACATATAACGGGCAGGTGTTAATATTACGGGTCAAATGACAGTTTTAGAGTCTTGTCAGGGTGTGACAAGTTATCAAGAGGCTCCAATGTCTATGAAGAGACTAAAAGACAATCTACTGTCTGGTCAGACGATGCTTTAGCTGATACATGATGCAACAGCAAGCAACTACATTACACGGCTTCTCTTAAAGCTAACAACTTGTTAAAAGCATTGTGTGTTACAGATATTTAACACACTGGTTTCATGGTTAAAACACATCAAAACAGATGTAAAAAAGTCAGTTGTTGGCTGCATTAGCTTAGCAAGATAGCACGAAAACCTGGTTAAAGAGCTGCCACGTAATTCCCATACTTTCCACTCAACTCACTTAAAGCCTAAACCAAAGCAGGACAAACCTACAGACCGCTAAACCCAGTTTTAATTCCAAGTAAACTCACGAGTAATGTGTAAATCAAACAGGCTGTTAGCCTGTGGTAGCACGTCTAGCCAGTCAGGGTAGCGCATACTGGCTAGCTTAGCCTGGCATGCTAACAGACACATGCTAGACAAAATAACAAAGTCAGTCACCGGGCCGGATTTAATACACCGTTATGTAAACTGCGTTCACACCTGGACATGTTTAACTCTCACCTGCACAATTCACTGCCCAAGTGAAACCGTCTCATCCGTACGTGAGATGTCCAGAGGAGCAGAACTCAGACAGAAGTTAGTGCTACTGAAGGCAACGTTGAGTCAGCTCCACAAACACGTGGGGAGGAGCTCGATTCAGACAGTATGGGGCACGGTGTTTTTTTAACGTTCACACAAATCACTTCAACTCAGCATTGTTGTGATGTTTGTTTCACGCACAGCTGATAACGAAGAACCAAAACATTTAATGAAGGCGTCTAAAATTTTTCTGGCAGCGGTGGGATTCGAACCCACGCCCCCGAAGAGACTGGAGCCTTAATCCAGCGCCTTAGACCGCTCGGCCACGCTACCGCGATACATGTGTGTGTGTGCTGCATCAGAAAAATTGAAACAACTCAGAATATGTAGGGTTTTTTGTGTTGGTGTTTTTTGTGGTATTCCATGTCCTGTATTAAACCTTTAGATATTTAATTTCACTAAGACATGTCCTCACCTGTTAACGTTTTGAGGAGCCCTTCAAAGTCATTCTGTTATTTTAAAACAACTCTAATTTAAAAAACGTCATAGTTATTTTAGGAACTTTAACAATACAAGCATAAAGCATGGTTATTTACACAAAATTTGGTGGTTTACTGCAAAAATTAGCATAGAAACTAAACTAGCTACAGTAGCACCTCTGGCTGGAATTTCATAATTCTGTCGGAACAACCATCAAATGTGCAAATAATTGCAATTTAAGAAAAAAAGCATAAACCATTTAGATCGGAATAGTTTTAGGACAGTTTCTTACTGGCCCTATTGTGACTAGTTGATAGCTAGTTAGATTAGAAATAATCTGTTTTTCTAAACAATTACTAACAGATAACTTTCCACAGATGTGAACAATCACTTTATACGGTAATTCAAGTAGTGCAAACTGCAGTAAACTAAACCCAGCTTTAGTTCAGTTTTATCAAAATAATAGTTATAACAAGAGTTTTGTATTTATTTTGCTCACTAATGTAATTTTAAAAAATCACACAAAAATGATGACCAATAAAAAGCAAGGCAAACTTTATTTATACTTTCATACTCTGCATTTTACAAATAAACTCTTCCAACATTAGTATATTAACATCTGGGAGGGAGAAGGTAAACAATTTTCTTTGTTCTGATTTTTTTTTTTTTAGATCTTTTCATTTATACAACCACATTCATTTAACTGAAATCTAACCAGGGATGAGGAATTTAATGGAAGAATAACGTTGCAAACAAATGAAAACAGGAATAGTCTGATCTTTGATGGCTCAGCACACACGGACACACACACACACACACACACACACACACACACACACACACACACACACACACACACACACACACACACACACACACACACACACACACACGGCTAACAGCAAAAATTCTGTCATAAAAATATGTAAACTGTAATCATTCAGGGTAAATGCTGAATGTGTCCAAAACCAGAATGACAAACAGACACTCAGAAACTCCCACAGTATCCGGGGGATAAATTATGTTTTCATTTTTACTCCTCCACCAGCGCCCAGGCCTCTTCAGCTTTCGAGTAGTACTGGTTGGCCAGGCGACCTTTCATGGCTGCCATGGCAGCTTCAGCAGCTTCTGTAAACAGTTCACCTGCATGGAGAGAAGAGTGGTTACAGCCAGCCACGATGCAAATTAAAAAACTCTTCATCAAAAATGTTTGTACTATCAACTAAAGCCCAATCTCAGTCCAGTTGGAATAAATGATTTGACTGGATGGATAGTTTCTGACATTATACGGGTGTTTTTAGTTTGGATCTGTACATTAAAGGCTGGTCTGGACTCAAACCTGCTCTCTGTGGGTCTGCGGTGAGGTTGTGACCTCCCTCCTGGTACAGCTCTGCCTCTCTGGCCAGCAGTAGGTAGCGAGGCTCGTCCTGCGTGCCATCAAACTCTCCGCCCTCGTCATAGTCTGTCATGTTCAGGGAACTGTCATACCAGTGAATAGCTTCAGCCCAATCTTGCTTTCTGTGGACAAAAAATAATAAAATCACATAGATTTTAACCCTGATTTAAGAAAAATAAGTGTTAAATCCACCAGGGGGCAGTATTACACCAGCGTTTCTTACAACCAGGTTTGGACTGAACCTTCACCCACCTGTCAGCTGATAGATTGATCCCAGTATCAAAGGCTCTGGCCACAATGATCATAGAGGATCTATCACCAGCCTCAGCAGCCTGCAGCAGATACTTGAACCCTTTCATCCTGTTTCCTGCGTTGTCCTGCCATCAACGCCAACACGTCAGAATGGAACCAGACTACACCCTGACCATATTAGCTGATTATGGAAATCAGCAGTGAAATGTTTTTACCTCCACCTCCATGTCTGGCAGGATGTGATGAGGCAGCTGCAGGTAAAATTTCCCTAAAGCCACGATGGCCTCCAGCTCTCCACACAGGGCTGCTCGCTCCAGGTGGAACATGGCTGAGTTCTGATCCCACTGCTCGTCCTTCTCACAGAAACGACCCGCTTCGTGGTAGCGGACCATAGCCAGGTGGACCTAGGGGAAAAAATAGACAGAGGTGCAGCCCTTAAAGAGGTCCTTCACTCATATCTTTAATACATTTTCAGTGGTTTCTAGTAGAAACGAATGCCTTGCAAGCCGTACTCTGGGGGGGAAAAAACTCAGGTGCGCCGGTTTCAGCACGATAAATTCAGCCAGAGGAGAAAGTAGCTTCAGACGACAGGATTTAGAGTCTTATTTCCTGATATTTGTATATCTCTCTTCTGATTGGCTAACAGCAACGTGACTCTACCACTGACTCTGTTTGCTCTGCAACGTTGATGTTTTATCTCCACAAAAAACACAAGCCTGAAGGAGTTCTGCTGTGTGGTGGAGTTGCTAATGCTAACAGTTAGCTTCTACTAGCCGAGACGTTCTCTGCTGTTTCCCGGACGCTAAAACAGCAACAGCCTTCCCCGTCGTGAGTCAAGATGGGTGTACGTATGAACGTTAAGTGACCGTGTGACGTAGATCTGTCAGGATTTTCAAAGGAGTTTCAGCATCTATTTTCTACCGGCGGCTAATGCTGAAAATAGCATGACAAACTCAGAGTGACTGATCATTTTCAAAAAATAATAACTAAATGTTTTCTGCTTATTCCTTGGATTTTTGTGGGTGTTACATTTCAGAACAAAATGAAAAAAACCTAGAAGCAAAAGCAGAATGTAGAGCTTACCTTTCCCAGGATCGACTGTCCGATTTTCTTCTGCAGCAGAGCGTTGAGGCGCTCCACCTCGGTGGCCACACAGGAAGGCCTGTGCACGTGAGCACGAGACGAATGGAAGAAGCTCCACTTCTCCTCTGTCAGCTGAGCAGAAACAGCCAACAAAAAAAAAACAAACCAATTAGACTCCACTCAGACGAAGGCCAGCTCAGAGCTGGAGGAGCACATCCCCATCCACTCAGACACCGCAGAGGGAAACAACAGCAGGAGAAAAGAAAAGCTCAAACACAGCAATGATGGCGAGAGTTAGCTGGACGGCAAACATCAGGGAACTGGAGGTAGATGGTTTTTCAGTCTGAAAGCTAATCCTTTTAAATCGATTTGTATTTGTAACCCAGCTGAAAGCAGTAAAGGTGTGAGCTTGAAAACAGCTGCAACTCATTGATTATTGGTACAAATCTTCATGCTTGGTAAATTATCAGCAAAAAGTGAAGCTTTAAACCACTGCAATGAGCTGCTCTGGGAAAACAGCAAGCTAGCAAGCCTCCATGCAAATAATAATCACCCCTTGGTTGTCGGGACTTTGTGAATATAAGTTTGCGGAGACTCTTGGAGGAGCTACCATCTTCCTCTAGTGGGAGGGGGGGACACAGAAGATGGAGGGGGGGTAAATTATGAGGAAAAAGTGAGGAATGATTTTTTTTTAAATTGTTAACCAGGTGATGTAGAGAAAAGAAAAGACTGATGATAATGAAGGAAGTCATGATTGTGTTACTGGATTAGAGCGAGAATGGTTATGATTGAATTCACACACATTTATCTTGGTTTGTTTACCAGTCTGACACTGTCCTCATCCGACTCAGAATATGTTCTGTGGTAGCGATGATGGGCCTATGTGACGACACGACATGCATCAAAACCTGCTGCCAGGAGCTCTAGTGTGAGCCAAACGTAACGTGACTTCAGAGCACCTCATCCCTACAGACCCTTTTAGTCTAGAACAGTAACACACATCTGATCAAGCGGGTCTGTCTCCTTGCTCACATATAAAGCTCTTAATAATCAAGCTCCATCATACATCAGTGATCTGATTGTTCCATATGTTCCTAACAGAGCACTTCGCTCTCAGACTGCAGGTTTACTGGTGGTTCCTAGAATATCTAAAAGTAGGATGGGAGGCAGATCTTTTAGCTATCAGGCTCCTCTACTGTGGAACCAGCTCCCAGCATTAGTGCGTGAGGCAGACACCCTGTCTACTTTTAAGACTAGGCTCAAAACTTTTCTATTTGATAGGGCTTATGGTTAAATTCTGATGTTAGCCCAGGTTTAGACGAGTGGGGAGCAGAGGGAGGTGGAGTGTACAGAGGGGACTACTGTCGTTAAAGACTTCTCCCTGGCCCTGCCTCCCACATGCCTCCATCTAAAAGGCTAGGTTATCCTGAGTTATCTCTGTAGTTATGCTGCTATAGGCTTAGACTGCTGGAGGACATACTGACCACTTTCCATACTCTGCTACTCTCTTCTACCACCACTCTCTAATTGCATTATTTCCTGTTATTTCAGCTGTTAACTTTATTTTCTCTCTAAGTGTTTTTCTCCCCAGAAGAAGCTACACTGGCGTTCTGCTGAGCTGTGGTGGCCTCATGGAGGGGGCCATCGGCTGGCACACTGCTGCCAACCACCTAACATTCTCCCTTTCCTGATATTACATCTTACTTTCTTTAACATAGAATGTGCTACTATTAGTTCACCTATTGAATTAATTATAGATTCACTCAGATAAAGACAATAAAGTTTCTCTTACTCTTACTAAATAGAACTTCTACTAAGAAATCACAGTGTAGCCATAGAAACACTACTTGATATATGTGGTGTGTGTGTGTGTGTGTGTGTGTGTGTGTGTGTGTGTGTGGGTGCGGGGTGTGCCTGTGCCTGCTCTGTCTTCTCAACCCCCAGTGAGCCGTAGCGGATGGCTGCTCATACTGAGCCAGGATCCTCTGGAGGTTTCTTCCTGTTAAAAGGGAGTTTTCCTTCCCACTGTCGCTAAATGCTTGCTTAGTATGAGGATTGTACCAACACAATGACACTAGTCAGTGTCTTGATGCAATCTGCTGGGTCCCTTATATAGGAAACTTTTTTACTGATTGGCTTATGAACTGAACTGTATTGGAATGTTTACTTTGTGAAGTGCCTTGAGACGACTCTTGTCGTGATCTGGCGCTATATAAATAAACTGAATTGAATTGAATTGAATTGAATTGAATTGTTTCTGCTGTAAAACGAGTCCTGAGTGGAAGTCTTTACCCCGTCTACGTGGTCGTTTGGATCCCCTTCGCTCCTCCTCTCACTGGGGTAGCCGCTGTCTCCTCCGCTCTCTGAATCCTGCAGACATAAAAACAAAACTCAGGACTTGTTCTGATACTTTTACTGGCACACAACTTAAATATCTACTCTTTGATTTCCATGTTTAACCACTAAGTGTGTAATTCCAGTCGGTACTAGATTGCCTTTAAAGGACGATCAGACTGCAGAGAAATGGTGCCACCAAGAGGTCCAGGCTAGTGCTGCTTTGAATCTCCATAGCTTTGTCATAAACTCCATTTCTCTGAACAGAGGCTCTTCAGAAATCTGTAATCTAATAGGTATTTTAAAATAACTTTTACCCACAGATGCACTTCAAAATCCCCTTCAAGACCAGATATTCATGCAATTCCAGCTTTTACACAATCACCTTCCTGAAACAGGACCAACTCCCTCTCGCCGACAGCATTACGCAACAGCAGCCTCACCCAGCAGGGAAACGTGCAGCAGGACACTGTAAGAAACACCTAATGGGCTGCAACACTTATCCATGTAAACTCCAACACAAAATAGTAAAGAATGTCCACTGGAGACCAGTCCGTGCACAACATGTTAGTCGTTTTTGTTTTAAAACTACGGTTGCTTCGTGTTGCTCTCAGGCATGTCGTGTTGCTTTACCCACACAGTGGAAAAGACAAAAAAAAACCTTCCTGAGAGGAACCAACTGTTACAAACAGGGGATTGTTGGCCCAGAACATTGTTTGAGGCAGATCTGTTTCCACAGGCTTATGAACACACTCATTGTTGCACTGGACTAAACTGTGGTCAGCCTTTCAACAAATCTGCTTTGGCCCGCTGCAATGCCCCATTACCCAGGGGCCAGAGGGATGTTTGTTTGTTAAAGGGCTGCACACATGCTGAAATTAGCCGAATTCCCATAATCCTCACTGTAAGGGAGAAGCTGTGCAAACAAAGACAAATAATCAACCGTAACCAAGAAGATAATTCTACTTTGTAAACAACAATGCGTGTGTAAAATTGGCTAATAAAGAATTAGCCCACAGACAAAAACCAACACAGGAATGATCCAGAATGTAAAACAAAGCAAAAAATGACGTAGAAAACAAAAGAATATTCAACAAATGTATTTATTATCAATCATTTTTAAGGGCTTTGAGGCTTAAATCAAAGGTTTTAACAAAAAAAAACCAACCAACTAAAGTCTGATTTTGTGAATGTGTTTGAGCAAACACACACGAGCACATGCAGCTCACCTTGTGATCAGATGTGTTGTTGTTGAGTCTGTCATGTTCCACCATTCCAGAGAGGGACATGCCTGGAACATACAGAATGTTCACACACTAGTCTGTTCCTCATGGACCGTGCTCCTGCAGTCAAACGGACATGAACGTACCTGAAGGTGATCTGCCCATCGACCCGCTCATCACTATGGGGGAGAAGGGAAGGGTGAGAGGTGAGCAGGGGACCGAGTCCATGTCGCTCGCGCTCTCGTCTGCAGACGAGGTCTCCGACAGGCGGGACAGCAGCGGAGGCGCCCGGCTGGCAGAAAAGGTCCGAACACGAGGCGAGCCGCAGACTTCCTCACAACCCCTCAGCACCGTCTGGGCCGACTTCTGACGAGAAACGAGGTGAACTTAGAGCTAAAACATGACAGAACTAACACAAACACACAAAAACATAAAGCATTTGATTTTTGAGACTCTATAAGTATTAAAATTACAAGTAGCTTGCTGGTGCAGTCCATCTGGGACTGCTCTGCTTGGGCCAGGTCAAAAGGCGTCAAGCCCATGCTCTTGCAGATCTTGTTACACAGGTGGGAGTGGAAGAACAGAGCCATGCCTCGCACACCTGGAACACAGGTGTTAATCAGGGCGGAACATCTGGAGTCACTTCTGTTTTAAACATGCATCAAAACATCTGTCTGACCAAGATTTCCGTCTCCAAAGTCTGTCCCCTTCTCCGTGTGGATCTGAGGGTCTGTGTAGAGGTCTCCGACTCCCTGGATGTCCACCACGATCAGCTGGTGGCCCGACCGCTCGAAGCTGAAGTGGCTGAAGGCCTGGTGGAGCAAAAAAAAAGGGGTTGGTTATTGGACCTTCAGGTGAGCGGGTTTTCAGAAATAAAAGGTGACGTCAGTCACCTGTGGGGTCAGTCGGATGTTGTCGTCCCTCACAAAGCCAGAGTTGGAGTTGTATTTGATGTACTTCCCCTCGATGTAATGCTCCAGGTGGAAGAGAGGCTTGCCTGGTCGCTGTGCCATCTCCACCACACACATTTGCATTATGTCCACCTGAGCAGGAGTTTAAATGAGTCATCCAACTGTACTTCTGCTGTAGCTGCAATCACAACAAATACCTATGAAGCGTTGATTTAAAAAAAAAAAACCTGTTTGGGAGGTCTGTGGCGGTTGTACTCCTCCCCCCAGAGTTTAGCCTCCATCTGCAGCCGGACGTCCTCAAAGTAGACGTCTCTGTCCACCGTCTCCATGTAGCGCTTGGCCACGTAGTTAGAGGCTGATTTCCAGTTGCTGCTGTGTGAGAAATTCGACAGCTTCTTCCTGGAGGGAGAAGATAAAACACACGTGTTCAGATGACTTCAGCATTTTAATACAGATAAAAAAAACACCCCAGAGGCTCCACGTCTTTACTCAATGACATAAACATTATAAGAGGACGAGATGAAAGTGTTTCCAGATGTGACCTCAATACACAGAGAAAAAAACAGCTTGCATTTACAGTAGAAACAGGAACAACACGTCACATTCTGCTGTTCAAACCTCACACGCTGGAGCTTGTAGAGGCAGGGGGATCATTTCTAACTTTTTTTGTTAAGACAGGAATTTTCCTTTCAGATAACGAGTTCCTCTTTGTTATAGCTTTCAAAAATATACTGTAAAAATGACCCATTTTCTCTTTCTCTTGATACTGTCACCCAGCAGTTAATGCATGATGGATCAGCATCTGGGGATTCTATGTCTACTCTGATAATAAACATCTGAGGAATTAATCTTATGGGATTAGAAAGAAATAGCCTCTACGTGCTAAAATTAGTGTAATAAACGGAAAAAAAAACACATCCGCCAGCTGCACTCCTCCAACTTTGGAGCCAAAAATGTAAACGATGTGAACCGGTGACATATTGCCATTTGGTTTCTGTTAAGTCAACATCAGAACTGTCTACTGAAGAAAAAGCATGAACCACAGCGGGAGACGTGATGAATATGGAAAAATAGTTTGACTTACGTTCTGAAGCACTCCCTCATGGCTCCTTTTCCAAAGGGCTGTGAGAAACCAGACAGAGGGAGACAAGTGGGATCAGATACCAGCAGAGCACAGAAGCACAGCCTTCTTTAGACAGACGAGTACCTGAGAGGCCATCTTGATGTGGATCTGGTCCTGAGCCCACTCTCCTGTGATGGCGTTGTACCTGGAAGGATAAATACGCTCATTTAACTTCTGCTCAACTGACATTTCAAACAGATCTATGGTGTTTGTTATTATTTTGAAACATAGCGTAAAATGTTGCGTAAAACACATTAAATAAGTATTCAGGTAAACATGAAGCATCTACATCTAAAACTAAAAAAGTTCCAGTGTTTCCACGCTACATTTGATGTTTTACATGTTTGTGACAGATCAGGATAAAAAGACGTGTTTTACATAAGATTTGTTAATGGCTGGTCTTTTTTAGTTCTAATTACTAGTACTTAAAAGGCTAAGCCTGTTTGCTTTAAGTAATCCTAAATGAGGCTGCATTCACATTTCAGCCAATCAGAGAAAGGCTTTCAGAGAGGCAGGTCTTAAAGAGACAGGGACTCGAGTCAGAATTACATCTTATTTTTAATTTTCATCTGTAAAGAATGAGAGAAGGTCAAAGTAAAATTACAGAAGTAGAGAAACAGCTATAACAGTGGCCTTTAAATTTGGAGAGAAAATGAGCTTTTTCCACTAAATTACACCTAAACGGTTCAACGGACTCTCTTATAACAGCTTCTGTTATTTTCTTGCATCAACAATCTTAAAACATGATTGTGTTTAATAACTATTAACTATTATTATTATGCAACAATGCTGCATGGGATAAATGAAAAGTGTAGGTAAACCAGGTGTCTGCAAACTCAACGCGGTAGCAGGAATACTGACACCTAATGTACAGTTTTTTCATTTCAAATGAATTGCAGCTCTGTGAAGGAGTTTGTGGTTGAACAGCTTAACCCTGACTCTGATCTGCAATGAAATTAATCCACCTTTCATGTTTTAACTCACTAATACTAAATTAGACTCCTTATTTATAACCATCGTTCCATTATCCTAATTTCACACCTGGAGCACAAGGCCTCAGACTCATTTGTTTACGAAGGGAAAGAGTGTGTTCTCAGCTCGTTATCTAGTCTAATCAGAGAGAATTTACTTTACTGTTAATGAAAAACCAGAGCTGAATAAAACAAACACGTTCATCTTTTTTCCTTTCATTTAGTTCTGACTGGTGTTTATTGGCTGGACTTCTCAGCAGACAGAACCAAGAGTTGACTGACTGACCAAAGTTAATGAACACTAAATGACACCAGGAGCATTAAACAGTCGGTGCAAAGAGGTCATGTCTCCTTGCACACACGCAGAAAAGAATTTTCCAACATCTATTGGCCAGTCCTCTCCCTGCTGATAGGAATACTGAGTCCCACAGCGTTCAGGCTGCAGAGCGCCAAGAGGGCTGAGGTTACAAGTGGGTAAATTTAGCCCTCAGAAAGAGTAGAGCAGGAGGGCAAATCCCAACCTCTGTAATCCCTCCACCCGCTGAATCCCCCTTATGCAACAGGAACTGTCGTGCTCTCTGCCCACGCCCAAATCATTTGTTTTTGCTTCACTAGCTTAAGGTGCGTTTGTTGATTCAGCCACTAAGCCTGGACATTACATCTGGACTCAGTATTCCACCCAAATGTGAGATAATATAAACAAGTCAGTGGAGCCAAAAGGACGTCAGTGTTTCGTGTCCTGGTTGGACAACGCTGTGATGTTTGTCAACAGCTAAAAAAAAAACGCCCAGACACGGGCTAATCTCTCTGTGCCGACTGCGTTGACTTCATAAACAAGCTATAAAATGCTGAAACGTTCACTAAATCAGCTTTTTATCATGGGTTTTAGCTGGAGCATTCAGAAGTTCAAAGGTCAAATCGGCATACACAAACAAAGTCATTCATAAATCTAGCTAAATATTATTGCAAACATGACGGATTTGAATTTTAACCAACTGATAGGACATACTATCTGCAACATTTAACTCTATAATAACAGAGAAACAACGGTTGTTACAGAAAATCCTAAAAGGACTCTAGAATCAACATACGGTGCATGTCAGGGTATGCTGCAAAATACTGGAAAGGTTTGTCTTTTTGTCAAAAACGCACTGGTACCTGTAACGAATGCATGGTTCAGTGGGAATTTCCTCCAGATGAAACTGTGCCCAGGGGTCGGGCATGGCTCGGGCCTTCTCAATCGCATGTATCCATGCAGCCTGTTAAAAAAACAAAAGCATGTTCTATTTATTGTAAGAACATTTCATGCAAAAAGATAAAAACCTGTTTTAAACCAGGTTTGATGGAACACAGATAAGGAAGAGGGGGTGCAGTTCTTTGCAAAGCTGTTCATTTTGCACAACAAAGGTAATTCCAGGCATATTATCGCCTTTTCTTTCACTAAGCGTGCATGAAGTGATGCATGAAATGTCACAGCTTCTGCACTGAACTGTTTCCCCTCGTTCTCTAAAATACTGGGGCGAAAGGAACAAGTTGCAGGATGTAATCAGAATTTTTAAAAAGTGGATTTCAAAGCAAGTCCAGCGACAAATGATTAAACTGATAACAGCTACTTGCAAATGAATGTGATGTGTGATGATTTGGACTAAAAAAAAGGTGTTGGCAGCAGAACTCGTGAATCAAGTGTCACGAGCAACCTAAAGAGGTAAACAGAGTTTAGACACGTCCTGCACGATGCAGCAGCACGTCTCATACTTCAGCGCTCACTGTCCAAAACACACGTTTATATTTAGAGTGACAGATTTACACAAAGTATATATGTGTGTGTGTGTGTGTGTGTGTGTATAGGGAGATGTTTTCAACTGGGAGGGTGTCAGATTACCCAGTCCACCTCAAATATTTAGTCTAAAACATTACAGCTTGGTGTAAAGACTAAAGGATTGAAATCATTCCTGAAATAGTAACAGTTTGTGAGATTTTTCTCATGATTATGATAAATACCATGCATTTCTAACACAAAAATGTTGTTTTTAGTGGAGTTTTTTTTTAGCTTTTTAAAGGTACCATATGTTAATGAATAATTTTGAAAAGAAGGGAGGATGTGATGCAGGATTTGCAAATAAACAGATGAAGTGATGGGAAATGATAGCAGGTGACCACTAAGGAGAAGATACCAAAACAGGGAAAGGGCTGCAAATAACAGAGCAGGGAGGGATGAATGGAGGCAAAGATAGTCATTGGCAGAGAGGGAGAAGGTTAAACGTAATCTGATCCCAAACATACCCGTGCGCTCTCAGACAAAACATGGTACGTTCGGTGCTCTGCCTCTGTTTCGTTCTATTTAGAAAGGTAAAGAAAATGGATGATTTCCACCCATTAGCAGTTAGATTTAACAACACATAATTAACCTTTGAAAGCACAAAATACACAAAAGGGACAGCATGTGGCTGGTGCACAACGTTGGTGATAAGCAGCACTGAATGGAGCCATTATGCAGCTGGCTGCTGATCTGCAGAGACTGAAGAAGTACGTGTTTACACACAGAGTCGTGGTGAGGTGAAAGCCACCCTCTGGTACTTCCTGTTCTTGTCACAGAGTACATTTAAAGAGATGACTGGCCAGCTTCCACTTCAGTAAACAGATAAAGTGCACACACATAATAACACGTGTGTGCAGGCATGTACAGATCATTTCCTTAAAAGGACAACGCAGTATGAAAAGATGATTGCTCAGCTGTTTTTGTTTTTTAAAACAAACAGTGCTCTTGATTTAAATGTCTGCTGACACGTTTTCCTGTTCTAGTGGGCTCACCCGGTATAAAAAGTTGTTTTTCGGAAGAGAGTTGGATAGCTGCCGGGTGTAAGCAAGGTCTTTCAGGTAGTTGCAGACTTCTCTGGCGGAGTCACCCAGGATGGGAGAGATGAAGTGTTCTTCATCATCTTCATCATCACTGGCATTAGCATCACTGAGAGAGGAAGCCCGGTGTTTGACGCCACTGTGCTGGGAGGAAGGTCTCTTGGAACTGCTCTCCTCCTCCATGCTGAACATCAGGTCGTCCTCCATGGTGCCTGCTGTTAATCTGAACAGAGAAGAGGAGTCAGGTGCAGTGGAAAGCTGAGCTACACCAGTTTAATGTGCGGCAGCCATCTTAACACATGAGCAAAAACAATCCTGCATCATGGCTGCACATCCATCCACACAGGTCATTATAGAGGAGGCTGCATATGGCAGATCAGTTAATGAACTCAAACAATACAATGCATTTGAAGTAATTCATTTACATATTAAGACAGTATACCCACTAGTGTATTTAACTGTAAGAAAAGATGTGTGTTTTATAATAATACAGATCTGATCTCAACAATGGGGTAAACACACTCATCTCCCACTCACTGCAGCAGCCCGGAAAGTATCTGAACCCCTCCTTAGGCAGATTTGAATTTCTATGACGGATTATTTCCTGCTCTCAGATGCAAGTATTAGATATCATAAAAACCAACCTTCTAATCGGATTCCTTAATCACTTTCTACGAACTGATGATGTCAGTTTATCCACCCTCGTGCTCGGTCCTCTTCTTCCTTCCTCAGCTTCAGATTAGAAGACGAGTACAGAAGATCGTCCGAGCAGCAGTTCAGAAACTCCTCCCATAGTAGAGTGGGTGCGTTCTGATCCTCCACTGGATCCTGAAGGTCCGGGACGTGTCTGGCAGCGAGCGTAGCTCCTGTACTTGTACAGTTTCACTATGGCAGTCCACCACAGCGACGGTGTTCCTCCGCACGTATCACAACATAGTGTTCTTTTATGGCCACGCCCACCACCCCGTGGTTTGTTCAAGAGCGTCGGAAATGTGGCGTGCGATTGGTGAGTTCATGCGCTTTAAAACCTTCCGAGCACGAACCTGAACTTACAGACGCAACAAACGAATTAAACACTTGCAGTTAGAAGACCACGCGGCATAGAAGAAAAAGAGGTACATAAAAGAGCCCAAGTAGCCTATGTTTGAGTAAGCATTATATTTCTGTAAAAGTGAATGGCAGACCTCGTGACTGCTGGTAATTTTCCAACTCCTTCATGTCCATTAGTTATTTACGTCGTGACGTTTTTGTAGTTCCGAAGTTAGTGCTAGCAAACAAGAACAAACATGTTTAGTAGTTATTAGCTTACTTTTTTAATTTTATTTTTTTTCAGTTTAGTATGTATTAGTTCAAAGACCAGTAAATACAATAGTAAATTGAAAATAACAAAATGTATAGCTACATTTTAAAATAACAAATGAAGAAACCATTCCAAGTCACTCGTATCGTAACCTGATCGTAACCTGTAAAATTCCGTTTCCCAGCCAAAACAGAATGGGAAATATGGCAACAGATAACTGTAGTATACTATGAAGGCTTGGTAGTTCTGTGATTTCCCTGTGAATGGTAGCGTGGCCGAGTGGTCTAAGGCGCTGGATTTAGGCTCCAGTCATTTCGATGGCGTGGGTTCGAATCCCACCGCTGCCAAATTCTTTTTAAAAATTTGGTATCCGCTTCAGGATTTTATACTACTCCTTTTTTCCTTGGACAACTAAGCAGATGTACATTTCCTAGTTGGAATTTTATGCCTAGAAACTAACATTTAAAGCTTTTAATTTATTTGTGCCACCTCGTGGCCAAATAGTTTATTGCACAAGTAAACTAAAATAAACTTCTCATTGCTTAAAAACATAAAGTCAAAATATAACCTATTAAAAACTTCATTACTACATTTAAGGAGAGGAAATTACTCATTTTCTCGCATGTATTTATTTTCTATCTTGTATTTTGAATAATGAAAAAATCTGCTTATGAATAATAAAATCAACAAACTATAATATCAGTTCTCCAAATACATGCAAGTCTAGACATACTTTTGGACAAACATCACCAAACTTTACCTGTTTTGACTTTTTCCCCCAATGAAAATACACAAAGTAATTCTTAATGTAACTTACAAACTAAAAAAAAAAAAGTTTCAAAGCAAGACCCAACTATTAACACAATAAGTCCACAGAAATATCTTGGGGGTGGAAGGTTACAGGAGTCAGTGCTTTATTTAATTTAATGTATAAGAATTTATAATGGTCAGCATACAAAGTGCTTTTGCTGTATTTAATGTATTTATCATCTCAGTCTTTGCCCATTTTACTTACTTATCACTTAACAATAGTGTTTAGACCTAAAAATAACCCATTAGTGGACACCAGCTTTTTCATTCAAGTGCTGAGAAGCCACAAATCGCATTTTCTGAATGGCCAGCTGGGTGTCTTCAGGAGATATCCCAAGATGCCACACAGCCCTAATGGAGTTTTCATAATGAGGGTACATGAGAACCTGTACCGCCTGCCCCAGCGCCGCCTCCTCTCCCTCCCCAACCTGACTCATGCGGGTACAAAACTCCTGTGGGCTCAAAGTAGGATCCTTAATTTGGAAACGCAGGATGTTTGTCTCGACAGCAGCCATTTCTGCACCAAACAGGAAAGGGTTGTATTCCAGTAGAGCTGGCAGAGGAGAAAAATCACACAGATTCATTTGGATGGCAATGACAGCCAACAAAACACCAGAATTTATAAATACAGGAGGTGAGCCACTCACCTAGAGCAAAAGTTTTAGCATTGCGGTGATCTTCCTCCAATCTTCCCACCATTTCTTGTAGAGAAAGTTTTCCAGCAGCTGCAAGAACACCAACCTGCCTCATTCCCCCTCCCAGGGCTTTACGGCACCTTACTGCTCTGGATATAAAGTCCTGAGGTCCAGCGAGCATGCTACCCACTGGGGACCCCAAACCCTGTTTATCATACACAAACATAACTTACATAATTTCATCTCTGTTTTTGCATTTTATGTCTTTAATTTTTTTTAATCTATGCGTCGTTACCTTGGAGAGGCAGACGCTGACTGTGTGTGTGTGCTGCAGTATTGTTGACACAGGGACCCCCTGAGCCACAGCGGCGTTCATCACCCTGGCTCCATCCATGTGAACAGACAGACCATAATGATCTGCAACAGCACGAACCTTAGAGGGGTGGGCACAAGTCACCCAAATAGAATCAAATCTGTGCGGGATGCTGCAAGTTATAAAAAAAGGAAAAACAAAGAGCACACACATCCTGCAGGAAGTGCAGAGGCAGCACACGTCCTCCCTGAATGTTGTGTGTGTTCTCCACACAAATGAGGCGCGAGCGTGGGTAATGTGGATCTGGGTAACCGTGACGAATCTTTGACTCCAGCTGCTTCAAGTCAAATGTCCCATCAGGACGAGTGGTCATCGTGGTGGAGTGGACACCGGCCAGCTGTGTCAACACAGTAAAAGCACAGTGAGTCCCAAGTTTAAAGTGTAATCTGCAGCAGGTGTAGATGCACACTCACCTGAGCGCTGCCTCCTTGCTCGTAGATGTGCAAGTGGGACAGATCGCCCACAATCATCTCGTCGCCTCGCTCCCTGCAGTGCACCATTACTGCAAGGTAAAATACAGAGATCTTAGCAATCATCCACACGGCAAATGATGAAGCCTGGATGATGATAAAAATGTACCTGCGATGAGATTACTCATGGTTCCAGAGGGGACAAAGAGGGCAGCCTCCATCCCAAACATTTCAGCTGCAATTTTCTGTAAATCTGCAGAAATCAGATCAAATTTGAGGTTTAACAAGAAAAGGTGCTGAGTCATGACACTGTGATGAAGCATTTTTCTGAACAGATTCTTGTTTTAATAAGGGTCAGATTGAAAAATGTGTCTTAGTGTTTTATAGCATGTGACTAGAAGCTTTTATATTACTGTTAAAAGTCAGCTGTTACACTTTTTCACTTTTAACAAAGGAATTTATAAAAGTACAATAAAAAAACTGGATTCTTCATTTACACCTGGATATTTTTTCAATTGTTGACTCATTTATTTAACGTTTCCAGCACTACCAGTTCCTACCAAAGACTGTATATATAAGGTTCCTACCGTTCACCGTGGGGTCCTCCCCCATCACGTCGTCCCCCACCTCGGCCTCCGCCATGGCCTGGCGCATCGCCGGCCCGGGTTTGGTCACCGTGTCGCTGCGGAGGTCCACCACCCGGACGTGGCTCGCCCCGCCAGGGCCAGGGAACCTGGGTTTCCCGGTGTTGTAGTAGCCCCGAGCGGTGCCCCGACCCAGCACGGTGGCGGTAGCGGCGTCATGTCGCCTAAAACACGGCTTCCTAGAGGCAACGCCACCGTGGTTGAGTAAAAAACGAAAAACTCTGCAAAACGTTCTTACATGCATGATGCTCCTGTTTCTGTCATCTCCATCGTGGTAGGTGTTGAACTTTGGATCAGTGAGCTTGAAATCGATAATCATTGACTGCAAGGAAAACTAATGGATTACCTATCCAAATTAAAACATGTAGTGAGTTATATTGGCCACTAGATGGTGTTAAAACACAAACAAAGCTAACAATTTGACACAAAACTACATTTGTGGTAATTTGTCAAAGCTGGTTGTAACTAAATGTTTGTGGTACAGTTGCATATTTAAGTTATTCTTATGATGATTCAATGAAGTAATTTACAATATGAGCTGCAGGTCAACTATGTGGTTAAGTACGTTTTAGTTCCTATAATTGTTTGAAACTTAGAGAAAATCTAAAAAGAAAGAAAGAAAGAAAGAAAGAAAGAAAGAAAGAAAGAAAGAAAGAAAGAAAGAAAGAAAGAAAGAAAGAAAGAAAGAAAGAAAGAAAGAAAGAAAGAAAGAAAGAAAGAAAGAAAGAAAATACGTTTGAAGAAAAAGTTTAATATCTGACATTATTATTATAATATTGCCCTTGTTACTCCAGATAAATGAAAAAATACATAAAAAATGGTGAGAAAGGTAAAGGGTTAATGTAGGATATATTATGCAATCAAATACAAACTCAAACAAAATTCTCCATGATCTCATGTGATCAGGTCACTATTGATAATGTTATGTTGTTTGATTCATTTACAAATATTAGATGAAAAATGTTGTATGTGTATATTTTGTGAAATATTAAAGTACATGGATGGATGGATGGATGGATGGATGGATGGATGGATGGATGGCTCAACCACTGGAATATATGTATATCCTTATAGATAAATCAATTTTAGTAATAAATAACCTGCAGCCTAATTGAATTTCTGAACTCTATAATAAACTTGTCTGTATTTTTTGTAACAGTTGTTTTATGAAGCTGGTGTATATTTATGGACACAAGTATAAAATAACCTCCTCTTGAACAAAACTGCAAAATAAAACAATTTTAGGCTTTATGGGCTGATATTTATTGACAGATTATAGTTCTTAATCACGGTATGCTGTTTTTTGTGTCTGCATTCAGATTATTTTGCTATTTTTAACCATTTTATGTCTCACATGTTGTCACATAAACACCTTGTAGTGCTCGGCTACAGAGAAACACACACACACCAGGCCAACAGCAGCAGGTGTTCGTACTCTGAAGATTTTATGAGGCTTTCTACAGGACCGTACATATATACGAGCGAGGAGCAGCAGCCTGCAGCTCTCTGCTCCCTACTGCAGATAAAGAGAATGAGTTTGATGAGAAACACACCACAGCTTGTGCACATCACACTCACCTGGCGCTGTTCCTTAAACCATTACGTTTTGTCTTCCCTGCAGCTGCACTCCACCCCGACACCGCATACCTGAACGGTGTTTACTACGTCTGTACACCTAGTTCCAATTACAACGCGTCTTACGGGAAAACCAGTGGTGTTTGAATGCCTTTACTGGAATGAACACTCCATCTGAGTGAGAAAGAATCACGTGATTACGTCTGTTTCCCTAATGTTCTAAAATGATGTTTTCAAGGATAACAGGTCACCTTTTGACTTGACCTCTGACCTTATGGTGACTCTCAAAGCCAAATTTGACCAGTGTTCTCACTGTACACTGATCCACATGTGGAGTAATGATGCTATGAGCTCAGGTCCAAACTTAACTGGTTGTATTTAGCATCTATTTTTATAGGAAATGACCCCCCCCACACGTCTCTGGAACTGAGTCAATATTTGGAGGTGAGGGATTGTGGGAATTTTGCCACCATGGAGTGAGATAAGATATGAGGGGAATGCTTTCGCTGCAAAACAGCCCCCTCCCTTCCCCTTGGCACCTTCTTCCGTGCAATAATAATGCTGCATTCATATTACAGGCACACCCCCACCCCCATCCTCACCCACATATCCCGTTCGCTGCATCCTCTCGCTGTCCGAGCCGATTTCCATCACTCGATAAGAGTCCCACTGTGCGTTATCAGGGCTGCCCCGTACTGTAGTTAAAGTTGATATTGGCAGTAAGAGAGCCAGGTTTTATGATCCATAACAAGTCGTCATTAAAAGTCATTAGCAAACATCAGCATTGTAAATTGGCCACAGTTGGTCTCAAGAGGCCCACAAGAGCTGTGAAGAGGGAGAGATAAAGATGCATCAGTAAGTAAGGCGGGGGAAACAATGGAAGTGTGATGAGATGGGCGTCTCCGGGCTTTAGGGGGTCACAGCTGGACGCTGCAGCCTCACATTTTTGTCTCAACTGGTCAAAACCTTTAGTTGTGCTTCTCCCAGATGCCTCCCAGCATTCCTGGCCTGGGCGCAGAGGGGGGAGAGTGGTGTTTTGGAGAAAATATTGAATTAGAGAAAAAGAGGCAGAGAGGGAGAAATGAAGGAGAGGGAGAAATATTGACTCCTTCTGGGAAGGAGAGAGACGGCAACGCCTTTCCAATAACCATAAACCCACTGGGCTGAAAATAGACGAGCCGAATGAATAAACGAATGTGTTCATCCCACATGAGCTCTTCCCTTTCACCAATGGAGGGGAATGGAGGTGACCCTCTCCTCCCTCCTCACCTCCTTTTTTCTCTCCTCTTTCACCGAGGCCATCATTTCTTCAGCGTGACAAGGAGCATTAACTGGAACAAAACAGGTGTTTATGGGAAGCCGTCGCTCTAATGAGGTTTTGCACACAAATACACACTTCTCTGTAGAGGTGTCGATGAGAGACGGGGAACATCTGCTCCGCGTTTAACACAATCCTCCCTTTTGTGTCACTGTGGATGTGATTTACTTTACTGTCCTTATGAGGATGTAACCTGTATTGGAAGTAACTTATACCAAGGATTTACCCCACCCCCCACCCCGCTGCAGAGCCTTGACCTCCAGCTGCCCCCCTACCTTTATGTCCTTAAAATAAACCTCCCTTAAAAGTGATGGCAGAAATCAGTCCTGTCTTTTTTTATGTCTCTTGCATTTATTTATTTTGTGGAACATTTGTTTTACTTATTTCTACATAAAAATATTTTTTTTTCTTAGAAGGAATATCAATACATATATTTTTAAGTGGATTTTTGCAGACTCCCCTTACATAAAGGGGGTTTCACAAACTTCAATGAGGAGCTCCAGTATTGCCACTCTGACCGACTTTTTACATATACTTTGCCCCTCCTTTGCACCATCCATCCATCCATTTTCATCCACTTGATCTGGGGTCAGGTCGTGGGGGCAGCAGCCTAAGCAGAGAGGCCCAGACTTCCCTCTCCCCAGCCACTTGGGCCAGCTCCTCCAGGGGGATCCCAAAGACGTTCCCTGGCCAGATGAGAATCATAGTCCCTCCAGCATGTCCTGGGTCTTCCTTTATGTCTTCTCTCACTTGGACGTGCCTGAAAAACCTCACCAGGGAGGCATCCAGGAGGCATACTAACCAGATGCCCGAGCCACCTCAACTGGCTTGTCTCGATGTGGAGGAGCAGCGAATCTACTATGAGCCCCTCCCGGATGACCGATCTTCTCTCTAAAACCTAGTTTATACTTCTCCGTCTGCGTCAGAGCGGAGACATGCAACACCATTATCCGTCGTCACAATGGCTCTCCAACAGGCTCGCAAGGACGGAAGGAGTAGAGCCCACTTCTCTAAATATCTGTCGAAAGCGACAGAGACCGCAAGCCTGTGATTGGTCAGGGTGCAGCTTCATTTAACTTTATCAACAGCATAGCCATTCCCAAACAAAGAAAGAAAACGAGATCTGAACATTTTTAGCGACAGACACGCAGCAGATTGAAAAATGTCCGATGATATAAACGTGACTGAAGGAACACAAAGATACGCAGCAAACTTTTTATTCGAGTCAGGAAATTACAGGAAACGTGAGTTTAGAGGTGGTGACTGGATGAAGAGTTGGAGGACACATTTGTCCGTGTTAAAAAGTCTCTGAAATAATGTAAACACACTAGAGACATGACTGCATTGATGACAGGATACCCCAGAAAAACGCTACGCCCTCTGCTGTCCTGACAGAGAATTGCTTCACAACACAGACACACCAACGGAGAAGTAAAGAAGGAAAATGTCTCCGTCAGTATGTGTGCCTGTAGTGCAAACTTGCTGATGGAGACGTATAAACTCAGCTTAAGGGAGAGCCATGACACCCTGTGGAGAAAACTCATTTTGACAGCTTCTATCCCGCAATCTACCCAAAACTTGTGACCATAGATGAGGGTAGGAACGTAGATTGATCAGTAAATTGAGATCTTCACTTTCTGGCTCAGCTCTCTCTTCACCACGACAGACTAGTACAACGTCCGCATCACTGCAGACGCAGCACTAATCCGTCTATCGATCTCACGCTCCATCTTTCCCTCACTCGTGAACAAGACCCACTTGGGGCAGGACCTCGTCCCTGACCTGGAGAAGACATTCTACCCTTTTCTAACTCAAGACCATGGTCTCGGATTTAGAGGAGCTGATTCTCATCCAAGCTGCTTCACTGCGAAACGCTCCAGCGAAAGCTAGAGGTCACAGTCTGATGAAGCCAACAGGACCACATCATCTGCAAAAGCAGAGACCTGATCCTGAGGCCATCAAAACGGATCCCCTCACCACCTTGGCTGCACCTAGAAATTCTGTCCGTAAAAGTTATGAACAGAATCGGTGACAAAGGGCAGCCTTGGCGAAGTCCAACTCTCACCGGAAACGAGCCCGACTTACTGCTGGCAATGCGGACCAAGCTCTGGACCTGGTACCCCATACTCCCAGAGTACCCCCCCACAGGGCCTCCCAAGGGACACGGTTAAACAAAAAAACTCAAAAATGTAACTTAATGTTTGTTTTGATGAATTCTAATGGATTGTGTTCAGTAATGTTGTACTTAGCTACAGCAGCAAAAAACAATGTTTTTATACACATGTTGCAGGCTTGTTTGGAGATTACCAGGCTTATTACAGATACACTGTTACATACGGTTTGTTTACATGCTGTTTATGCTATTTGCTTTTTGAACGGTGTCTCATTTAACTGTGGAAATGATATCATTGCTTCAAATTAAGAGACACAGAGGTACCACTCGTCCTAAATCTCAAGGTGTTCCCAGCTCCAGCAAAGATAGCAAGCTCTGGGTCTGCTCTGGTGTCTCTTCCCAGTAGAACAAGCCCAAAAATCCTGGAACCTGGAATAATCCTTGTCCAGAGGCACTGTGTGAGACAATAACAAGCTGCCCTTTGACAGCACTTGTGGCCATCTCACAGCCCCTGACAGGGCCCTCCCCCTCCCTCCCAACAGCTCATCCGGTTCGACGGACAATGGCCACACTTCCTTTGTCTGCACCAGACAGCAGGCTTTTTTGCTTTGGGCCCCAAGTCACCCTTGCAGCACCACTGTCCTTGTCAGATACCCAAACTACCTCAAGTGACTCCTTGTGATGAGGAGGAGCACCAACAGCTCCACTCCAAGCTACTCCTGGATGATGGAGCTCCTCTTCGTATATCTATGGTTGAACCTGACCATCAGTATTCAGAAGAAGTTTGTCTGTCAGCTCCTTCTTCATCACAACAGAATGGTGCAATGTCCTCTTTACTGCAGACAAAGTCCTGATCTGCTGCTCCTTGTCTCACTCCATCCTACCATCACTTCCTCCAGCTGAGGCAAAGACTGATTCCCAAATTAGAGAGATAACTTCAGACTTGGAGAAGCTGATTCTCATCTTGACTCCTGTCCTTTCAACGCACGTGGAAGATAAAGGGTAGCTCTAGGATATAAGATTTAGTCTCAGCTCTCAAACCAAAATGTCCTCATTGGGATGGTAACATGACGCATTCTCACAGGATAGGGACAACTAGCGCTTTCCTGGTATTAACTCTAACCCTCATCACAGCTTTGATTACAGTCTTTACTGTAAAATGCTGTTAGTGTTGAGGGATATCAAAATATCAGCCTAGAAGTTAATCCTGAACCTGATTTTGTTCCCACAACATTTATGGGATGTTTGCACACAGACACACAGATCTGTGGATCAGAAAGTTTTACGAAATAAAAAATATTCTCAGCACTTGTGGATGCACTTAGTTAATGATTACAAACCAAATATTTACAAAAGGTTATACATCCCAGTTTCAGACAAAGCTGGGTTTTACAAGTGTGTTTATAAACTAAAAAAATAATTAATGCAGTAAAAGTGCAGAAAAATCCTAGACTGATGTTTTTCCAGTTTAAATAAAATTCCCCTGAAATAAATCAAATTCTTTCCAATAAATAAATTATAAACTAGCGAGTCGTTTTTTGAGTTGCTTAAGCGTGCACATTTCTGGGAAACCAGTGCACTACATCACCAAAAACATGTGGAGAGGATAATTTATTGTAACATCCTTTAGGAGTTCCAGTCGCTCCTCATCTGAAAGCTGGAGTTTTCCCACTTTATCACAAACATGTCACATGGCTCCAGGTCAAATCTCTCCCAAAGTTTGCCTCCCCACCTGTCTTCACATGTTGGCAGGTCCGTGTGGAGGCTATCGCCAGACTGTTGCCACACAGCTAAAAGGAATCTACAGTTATTATTGTGTGTTGAAGCAATAAGATGTACTTTCACTGGGCCTACGGGGCTCAGACCAAATTCAAATCTAAGGGAAGCTGCACGCTTTTGGTCGTGTTCTTAACGTTTTGGTTGTATTTGATCACTTTTGAGATGTCCCTCATCTCTAAACTGGTGGTTTGAGCAGAAGAATGGAATTTAATTGTGGCTAAAAAATGACATTTGAAGAACTCGAGCTGTGTCGCTCGTTTCCACAGGAGTGATTTGAGCAGCTTTTGTTGGAACCGTTTTTTGGCAACAAGCTCTGGAGGAAAATTTCTCAGTGTGGACACAAAAAGCATCTGCAGGTCGTGATTTCATACTCAGCGTCCATGCATCATATCTTGGGTGAACAGGTTAGTTGTGACAAAAGAGGTGATAAAAGCAAACTTTAACCAAACATTAATGATGGAATACATTCATTCATCTCACCCTTCACTCATCTGCTGGTTTCTTTTTCATTCATCCAGACCAGACCAGCGTGTTCCTTTGGAGAACAGTCACTTAAGCTTTTTGTTTCTACCTCCATTCTCACTAATCAGTTAACAGCCCTTTGGTTCACCCCTCCCAGCTGTGGTGTCACCCTCTTGACCCTCTTTTCACTCCTTTTCCTCGCCCTCCTTTACCACATTGCCTGCTTTTTTCCTGCGCTCACTCCATCGATGGGAAGTCATGTGACTTCTCTGAAGCTGAGCCCTATAAACCAGCAGCACTTGGGGGGGTTTGTGTCTGTGCAGTTCCCTGATTGGCTCTTGCATTTAGATGCTGCTTGGTGCACACACACACACACACACACACACACACACACACACACACACACACACACGCGCGCACACACACACACCCATACACACCACCCTGCAGACCCCCTGTTTTCCTGTTTCGGGAACAAATGTGAATTTAAAAAAAAATGGAACAGAGGAAGGGGGAGTGGGGCTTCTTTTCAGTTAAGTGATGTATTCAAAGAGAGCAGGGGCTTTTCTCCCAAGATGAAAATAAGCATGCAGACCAAAGCCTGAGCAGTGCCATTTGTTTCATGTTGGGGGATGCTTGCTGTTTGCAGGCCAACGACTGAATGGGGTTGATTGAATGGGCCTGTTTATTCCAACTGGATCCTTGCTGAGACAAAACAGAAGAGCCTGACATCTATTGGCAGAAATGCATGGCTGCTTGTATTCAGCATCCCCAGTTAATCCAAAACCTTGCAGGATGTGGAGAATAATGACATAAAACCCAGAAAAAATGTTTTAGCCTTGATTCATTTGTGATTCCAGCTGTGTTAGTTCAGGATGGGATGGATTTTACCTGATGTTACCTAAAACCACTGTTCTTATACCAAATGATTTTTTAAATCTTTAAAGAGTAACTTCCATGTATTCTGTAGATTTGAAAAAATAAAATAAAATACATGCAAACTGTAAAGCAAAGTGTGCAGACCAATCAGGCATAGTGTGCTATGGCTTATGGAATGGGACATGTTGTTCAATGTAGATAAAATGTGGGGAAAAAACTGCTAAAAATGTCATGGGATGCTGGTGAAATACTGGAGACATGCCTTACTCCCTTCAGAGCTCAGGTATATCTCATATCATTCAGTGCTTAGATGAGTCACAGAAAGGTGGACCTTAAATAACATTTAAATGCCTTTATGATTCTTACACAGGCACAGATGACATGTTATGCAAAACTCACCATTTGCATCCTATTGTGCTGCCATGATGGTTGCCTCTAAAAAACACTCTAAATGTGAGAAAAACTCATCCATCTGTTTTCTGTCAGTGTTTGATTTTAGGAATTATGTGCCCAAAACACGCCGTTTGTGACATCACAAACATGGACATAAAAATAGAACCACCTCTATTACTATAACCTAAGAAAAAAAAGTCATAATATGTCCCCTTTAAGGTTGATTATTGTTTAAATGAATCCATGGATGACATAATATAGTCATGTACACTTTCTGAGTCATTAGAAATGTTCAGATCTTTTATAAACAGCTCTTCGTACTTCCATGACTTTTATAGAACATAATCAAACTATACATTAAATTGTAGATAGTTTTTTTTTTTTATCTCCGTTCCCCTTCTGTGTCTCTCACTGGTTTGGGACTCCTGGTTTTCTCTCAAATCCCCTCAAGGTGCAGATAGTTAGTTATCCTTTAGCAGCTTATACTATACCCTTTTGCAGTTTGTACATCAAGCCATTTTATCTCAGCTTCAAAACCGAAGTTGGAACTTTGTGCAGAAGCTGCACTGAGACGCCTCTGAGTTTTTTTGATTTTTGTTCTAGAGCTGACGGTGGAAGCAGTGCTCTCGGGGTAGCAGTGATGGCCGTACAGCCCACCATCTGTAGTTTAGACTGAAAAATCTCAACAACTATTGTAAAAGTTTCCAAAAAGTCATTTATGATCCTCAAAGGATTATTACTAATGACTCACATAAGGATGTAGTCAGTGATTTCAGTATTTCTGTGTTTACAAAATGTCTTTGGCACAAGTTTTGAACAGATGTTCTCATTCCTTTGAGAATAAAACCTTCATAATTCCTATAATCTCATTTTTCTTAGAAAGCATAAACAGTGATGTATGTGTAGACTGTCACACAAAAGGTTGTGAGACTCAGGAAATGAGAAAATAAACAACAAAATTAACTTTAAATAAGAAAATTCCTTCAGCAGAAACAGACAGAGTCTAGTTCTGCTTTTATACATTTGTCTCCACCAGCTTGGGGTTTGCTGTACAGGAGAGTACACACAGCAACGCATCAGCTCAACGTTACCTACAAAAACAAGGTGAAAGGTAATTATAGCAATAAGGTTCTATCCAGGGACAGGGTGAAGGGATTGTGGGGTTACCGTAAGCCAGCATCAAATTCTCACATTATCCCAAGCTGCTCCAAAGATTGATCAAAAATAGAAAAAAAAGAAAGTTTAAAGTCTTAAAAGTAGACGGTGTGTCTGCCTCCTGATCCCAAACTGGGAGCTTTTTCACCAGAGAAAAGAATGTAAACTGAAAAATCTGCTTCTACTCTACTTTTAGATATTTTAGGAGCCAAACCTCCAGTTTGAGAATAATTGAGTTGAGTCGTTGCCTGATTCAAATCCTAATTTTAAGATTTTTCAATTAGAATTTTGATGGAAAGTTGAAAGGGAGATACTGAACTTTTCAAAAGTTTATCTTCCAGAACCTTAACTGCAGTTTATTTATTTAGATAATGAGAATAAACAATAATTCTAGTAACACAATTTTCCTGTATATTTCAGAGACAGCACATTTCTAATTATGGTGACTGTACAGGTTTAAGTGTGTGTTAAATGATATGTCCTTGTCTGAAATAATTGTGTTTTTATGGAGAACTGCTGGAGGTCATACGATGCCACTCAGAGTTAAGTGAGGCGCTCAGCTACGAAACATTATTAGACAAATAAAAAAATGTGTCTTCTTTGAAATTATAGGTAGAAAATTAAACGAAGGACTTTTTTGCTTATAGAATATGGTTAAAGTCTAACTAATAATGCTCTTTCATTGATAAAAATTGCAGAGTACCATGTGCATAGCAACAGAAATGTTCACTTGTTTTTTCAATACATTTGCTGTGATCCCAAATATTAAATCAATGCCTTGTGGGTTGATCTCTGTGGGAAAAATGCTCTCACGGTCCATTTTCAGGAACTAGAAGTAAGCCAGATTAGAGGTGAACTTCAGACGGAAGGTTTGGAGTTTTATTTCCTGATCATTGGACATCTCTCCTCTGATTGGCTAACAGCAACGTGACTCTGTTTGCTCTTCAAGGTTGATTTTTTTTCTCCACAAATAACACAAGCCTGAAGGAGTTCTCCCATGTTGTGGAGTTGCTAATGCTAACGCTTAGCTTCTACATAGCCCACATGTGCTCTGCTCTCTCCTGGACGCTAAACCAACAACAGTCTTCTCCATCACGAGCCAAGGTGGGTGAGTCCATGAATGTCAATTTTCAGCGTGATGTAGATCAGACTGACTTTTCTAATCCAAGTATTTCCCCATCTATTTTCTATCAGTGGTTAATGCAGGAAATAAGGGTAGAAGACTATTTTTATGTTCAGCTTGCATTTTAAACTCAAAGTGACCACTCATCAGTGTTATACCTGATAGTGGTCATTGAACGATTGTTCGTGAACTTATTCATGTTTTTTGTGAACGTGAATTGAATTCGCTCGTATTTTGCCTGACGAACGTTAAAGTGAGCACACTCATTCTGGCGTGTGTGTGAAGGGGTTTAGGAACGGCATTCCCTTGTAGTTCGTCAACTCCAGATCTCCACAGAGCTAAAGCAACTAAAACATCCTGTGAACCATAGACTTTATAAAAAAGTAGATCCTGGAAATGCGGCCGCCATAGGGAGTAGATGTCGGTGTGGCGTCTACTCTGTAATGTCTATGCACTTGGAGGACGAACCCCATGGCGCATTCCATTTACCTCGAAAAATATACAACTGCACATAACATAAATTCTAGATGCACCCTTAGAATTTTATCTTGTCAAATAAACATTTTTCCACAACAGCTACTATTGTTATAGTAGGAGGAGCTGTTATTTTAAACCTTGAAGTTGGATTAAAAAACACTCTCTGACTTGGGGGGTGGGGGGTGTTCCAGTTCATCATTTCTACTCGGATGTTGGAACTTCTGAGTGAGGGACAAACTGGAATAAACTGGGGGAAGCATCAAATCTGAAAACACGAGTTGCACCGGTGATATTTAACTACCGGTATTTATTTATTTGCTTTGTTTTTTACTCATTCATTTGGGGCTGACTGTTGCACTTTATGACCCAAGTTCTATAACGTTTTCTTTGTCTTTGGGCAAACAAGTCAGAAAATTAATTCACAAAATTTGAAAAGTGACTTAATTTAAAGATAATTCAATGTTTTGCACTCTGAATATTGCACTTTGAGGTACATCCTTGTTGCCTACCTCAGCCTGGTTCTTCCTTCATATTGAATAATAATTTATTGTGTTATGAAAGCCAGCCAAACAGTTTTTCCTCATGTTTTTGAGGTGTATATATATATATATATATATATATATATATATATATATATATAATTCAAATACGACTGCCGGTCATATTTAAGAAATAACACGTAAGAATCGGTTTCTCAGGGAACCTGGTCTAGGGTTCAAGTACCAAACCCTGTGGAACTCCCCGACCAGCTCTTATGCTTGAGGGAAATTTATTATTCAGATGAACAAAGTAAGCTGCACAGTGGAGCAGCGGTTAGCACAGACTGCCTTGCAGCAAGAAGGTGCTGGGTTCTAATCCCAGCCTTCATGCATGGGTTCTCTTTGGGTACGCTTCCTCCCACAGTCCAAAAATATAATTGTTAGGTTGATGGCCTCTCTGAATGATCTTTAGGTGTGTGCATGCATGGTTGTTTGTTCTGTGTTGCATTGCGACGGACTGGCAACCTGTCCAGGGTGTACCCCACCTGTTTGCCCGAGGACTGCTGGAGATAGGCACCAGCCCCCCATGACCCTGCAAGGATAAGTGGGTATGAATGAACAAACTAAAATCTATCGAATAAATGTGACCAAATCAGCCAAGAACTTTTTAAAATCCCTCTAACAAGTCCAAGCTTCTGTAATTAAATATTATGATCAAAGGCATCTCTAAAATCCAAAACCACGAGATTATTGAGAAATTTTCTGTCTAAGGTCACTGATTAGAGCAGAACATCAGTAGCATGAACAGAGTTTTTGTCTGTGATAACATGTTTTCTAAATAACATCAAACGCTTATTCAAACAGTCTTTCAACTGATTAGCAAAACTTTGCTTCAGTGAAGAAGAAACTGGTTTAAAACTTACAAAGATTCCTGAATCAAAAGTTGCTTTTGTTAATGGAGTTTTTATTTATGCTTGCATCAATGCAGATGTTGTCAAATGGATTATTCTGTCATGAAAACACACGTTAACACATTAAACTTCATATTTGTACAATTTGAGTATTCCCATTAACCCCAGCTGCTTATTAATGCAGCCACTTTAATTGAGCAGTGGGGTCCAAATGTGTTTATTCAAGATTGTTACATGTGAGTAACTGCTTGCAGGTGTGTTGTCATTTTGTTTTGAGAGATCTTTGACATCATGATGTTCTTTCTGACTTCTCCACTTCCCCTTTTTGTGTCACAGTGTTGTGTTCTTTTAACTTCTTTCCCCCCTCCCCAAGCAGCTTCTTCTTTTGTATTTATGACCCCTTCTTTTACAACATATTATAGTTCCAGTAAGTTTCAACTATTACCACAGTGTTGTGCTGCAACAGATGGCAACAAAGTCCAAATTTCTGATTTCCGCCCAGGAACAATCAAAGAAAATGTCGCAAGAAGTCGGATTTCCTAGTTGGCAAACCTCAGAAAATTTCTTAACCTCAACTTCTGCCTTTTACAACATTCTCCTACACAGACAACTTTCACAATAAACTTTTTTTTATTATTATTTGCCTGTTTTATGTGATACATATCTTTATTGGCTCATATTGGTTTTTATGGGGATTATTTTGTTGAGAGTGAAGAAAAAAATCTGACATAAAAAAAGAGAGAAATGATGTGATTTTGAGTTCCCACTATAGCTGCATTCATGAGCAGAAAGCCCTCACTCACCACATTCATATGTGCATATGGTAGTGCTTGCACTTGTGTGTGAGTGTGCAACAGTGTGAGTCCTGCAGGCTGTGGGGACACGCTGTGACACCTGAGAGCGTTAGAGGGCCGGGTCAGAGTCCACACTCTTACAGTAAGTCATTTGGCATTTGAGCTTTCCTGCTGTTGTGCTTGTGCAGCTGTGAGAGGAGAGCAAAAAAAAGATCTCTTTGGATAAAACAACCCATCTGTGCCTGTAACGTGCCTCGCAGCTGCCTCTCACAAACTGCTTCTACCTTTCATTTCATTGCATTTTTTAAACGTTATTTGCATTTCCAGCCACTAATCGCCACGCCCCACGTGTTAGGAGATCCAGGTGTTCAGGGAAACCCAAAATGAAGTTAGTCACAATGAGCTGTGAGGGTTTTGGAGAAAATGCGTGTGAAATAGTGAGTCAGCTTAGAAAAATAATGTGGTTTGTGTGTTTCAACATGTGTCACAATGAGCTGGTTGGGACAAGTCAAGACTTTGTATGTGTTTGCAGGCTGGAACGCACACACAACCCCCCCCCCCCATGATATCTGAGTGCCTTCGCCTGTCTGTACGCTTCCCATATGGTTTTTATTGATCCATGTCCCGGTTATACCCCTTCCTCTGCCTCGCGTTCTCTCCTTGTCTGCTCTGACGGTGAAGGAATGATGGAATGCTGGAGGGTAAATCTCTGGTTTCCTGGAAGCTGGTCTGGCTTTATCAGAAGCGGCTGTGACAATACTTGGACTGATGGGCCAACCAAATGAGTTTCCTATAAGCGCCGATCAGGCAGCAAAGAGCCTTCCTGGAAGAAATAATCAGCAAACCGGAGGCCCTTCCTGGAAGGCTGCAGTGGATTGCCAGTCGTGAGGCATTTTCCCAACCTCCTAATATTCTTTCCACCTTCCAGGTGGCTGACTTTGGCAGAAGCTCAGAAGTTTCATAAAACACACACAAAGATGTTGATTACTCTTAGATTTTAATCAAGCTGCAAGCTCACTGCTCAACCTGCTCTGTCGTTTCCTCATCCTGCGTTAAAACCAAAGACTGTATATATAAACCTGCAGTGAGAGCTAGAAGTGGGACGCAGCCCAAAACTTCAGCCTGTATGTTTTGTTTCTTGGAAGTAAAAAAAAAAAAGGCAGAATTGAGCTCAGTTGTTTGAGAGCCGGGTGTTGTGCTTGGCCCAGGCGCTGTTGACAACGGTTGAGCTGCACACAGCAAGTCATAAACTGAAAAAATGAATCATAGTGGAAAGACTGTGTGAGCGTGTGAGATTCACAAGAGGAGCTAAGGATACGGGCAAAATATTCCAGCTCCACTCACCAGGCAACTATGGGGAACATAAAATGAGTCAGAGTGAGCTGAGCTAGCTTATTTAGACAACGTGTTTGTGTGTAAAACTGGATTGTTCTGGTTGGATTTTGGGAAGCTCTGTTTGTCTTTTTGACCTGCGTTATTTTTAAAGTCAGCTCAGTTTTCCTCCCACAAACAAACAGCCACATTCATGAGGGTCAAAGCAAAGCGGGAACTGAACCAGTGTAATTACCTGCACTGAGGTAAGCTGTCGTTATGCGTTATCCTCAGTTCTGGGATGGCTTGTGATCCGACATGAGAAAAGCACAGTGATCTGATTATTTATTCATGACAGAAACCTGGTTTCATTCACATTTCAGATGCTTTTTTAATCTTTTTTCCATTATTTTTCTTTTAAAAACTCATCAGTGATCCATCATTTATCTCACACAAACACACCTCATTCTTACGCACACACACACGCTAACACCAGGCAAGCCGTAAAAACTCAACTCAATTAAAGTGCCTCTTTCCTGGAAGCCAGCCTCAGACAGAGCACAAGGTATGCAGAGAATGGGAACCGTGTGTGTGTGTGTGTGTGTGTGTGTGTGGACAAGGAAAGGTAGGGGGGCAACGAAATGAAGAAACTCACCTCCTGTCTAATTTTACAAACAGCAATCTTACTTGACCACTTACACACACACACACACACACACACACTTGGGGGATGGCTTCACACTAAAACCACAGACTGCCATAAATCTCATCCACGTGCATGCTTTCACCTATCTGACCTCTCTCTCTCACACTCACACACACACACACACACACACACACACACTCCCCAGAGGACACCATCCCTCTCCCTCTCTCAGCCTTTCAGGCAGGATGTATAAAACCCGGCTGCATTCCTTTCCAGTTAAGTCCAGCCCAAAGTGAGCGTTCTGCACAGTAACTGCTGTGTCAAAGTTTGGGTGGATGTGTGTGACGGGAGTTCACCCGATCTGGGTTTCTGGGAATCCCTTTGTCACGGTGTGGCGCACGCTCAAGCAAGAGCTCAGTCCACCTTTTGTAAACACGCTCAGCTGCCTATAGGAGTAAATGCACAATGTACTAAAGAAAATGAGAAGTGAAAACTGGTGTAATTTTAACCCCGCTTGACAAACGTGTATCCGCCCAGCGCTGCTTTCTCACAGCGAGGTCCACGGCTTTCCAAGCCAGGCCGACTCCATAAACACTGCTTTGTCTAACTAGGAAATCCCATTTGACAGTAAATAATCTTGTTGAGAAGCCAGGAATTGCTGCTTTATAATACATTACAGTAAGTTATCCAGTCAATATTGACTCAGAGGGAGAAAAGAGGAGCAGTGGAGGAGGCAGAGAGACAAACAGTAAAGTAATACTCAGGGCACATGCATTGGCTTTTGTAAAAATAGTGCTCTTTAATATAAATTACTTGAAATATTTTAGAAATATAAATATGTGCAACGTTCCTTTTCATTTATTATGTAATGCTTTGTCATTTCAGGGTTTACGGCTTGTGATTTTGCCAGACTAGTGGCCAGCCTTTTGCAAGAGTCTTTATAAAAGACAAATGATTTACAAACACATGGTCGACCGCTGCAGCACATGTAAGAACTTGGTGTTGATGTGACAGCAAGACCCAGATCCAACTCAAAAACTCCCCATCCTGCATCGCCGCGGCTACGTCCACTCACGTTTTAGGGTGTAAAAAGGCTCCAGTTCCAATATGGATGACAGGTGAGTGTGAGCACTGGGCACATGCAGGTAGAACACCTTCTGAGTCAAATCTGAGTCTTGTGATTTTTACAAAAGGCATTTTTCTTCCAGATTCATTCAAGGAACGTGTTTTCGTTCCCTTCTGACTGACAAACCACTTCCTTCTCTGGAGGCAACGATGGGAGGAAAATAGAGCAATAACAAGTCAAACAATTGTCCAAAAAACAGCACGTTTCCTCTCAGCTACTTCATGAATGGTGTTAAAAAAAAGAGAACAGACACTCAAGCACACCAGGACATTTTAGCTAAAAGGAATAAAATTCATCACATTTAATCTAAGAGGGTCTAAAAGACACAATTAAGACTTTTGTTATGAAACTGGCTAGTATATTTACAGGAGCAGCATCCTGTTGGGACTCGATGGTCAATTAAATCAATGTTTTTGTTAAGCTGTATACCAGTATGTCTCCTCCCCCTTCTCCTCCCTGCTCTACCCACCGCCCTAGTCCTCCATCCCCTTTAATTTCCCCTTCCCAATCCCATTTCCCGCTCTTATTTCAGTCATCTCACCAGCAGCAGCCTCTTCTCCCATGTCTGGGAGTAATATCGCCATCTCCCAGTGAGATTTACACGGTCTGGATAAAAATAAGTTCTCCTGCTCTGATTGGTCCCATGCCAAAGCTTTTGTGTCAATAACAAGCTTTTGTCTCGGCAACCGAGGCCTGTTTTCTGTCACTGTCAAAGCATGTGCATGCATTAAACAGGGAGCAGGAAGATGGTGGTTGTGGTGGTGGGGGGGCAGGAGGAGGAGAAACCCTTTGTAATGATTTTTTTTCTTGTCCCACACCAACCAAACCTTCATACGAGCCTGTACCTGCATGAGTGTGTGTGTTTGTGTGGAGCTAGTGTGCATGACCAGCCCACTCCCATCTGTGTGGTAACATTTGCGGGAAACAGCAGTGGAAATGTGCACAACCACAACACACAAGTACACACTCAGACAAACAAATACTGTGTACTGCCGGGCCCCTTGTTTGGACTTTGCCTTTTCTCTGCAACTCCTCTTTCATTCACTCCCTCTCCACCTCTCTGCTCTTTCCCCGTCTGTCTCTTTGCCCAGTGATCCAAAGTGCCATAAATGTCCCGCTTTCTCCTTAAACACACCAAGATCACTGTATTGATCGTTCCTTTGCTTCCATTGTTTTATATCAGCCAGGTTAATCTTCTGTGAGGCATCGCTCTGCGTCTGAGTCAGTCAGAGAAAAAGTTGGCCTTTGACCTGTGGCTTGATCCGCCACTCGCACTAGTTTTTCCAAGGCAGGGTGGACGAGGTACTTGTTGGTTACCCAAATCACACTCCTCCTCATCCAGGACTTGAAGTGTCCATCTGGGGTTAAAAACTCAGATGATTCTGGCCACTGTGGAAATCTACGGCTCAGTCTGGTCAGTTTCTTGTGGCGCAAATCTTCTCATAAGCACTGAGAACTTGTGTGTGCTGTCCCCCCAGGATACACGGTCCATGTCGCGGAACCTTTGTGGTTCCTGTCAGTCATATAGGAGCGTCATACTCCTCCAAGAAGTCCTTAAGGTTGTGAGGGAGCTGCTCAGTTCGCTCCAACACCTCAAGGCCTCTGCTGTTCAACGTCCTCCTGCACATGTGCTGCAAGGATGAGAGAGAATTTGAGAGGGGCTGCCGCAACTCCAGAGGGATTTTCTCTCTGCCGGTGTGGATCAGATAAACAGTGCGTCCCTTTATTGTTGCCTCTCCTGAATTGCCTCCACTTGCCCCGTCCCTGCTCCGTCCCGTGCCCATCCCTTTCCCCATGTAATGGGCTATGAGTTTCAGCACACAGTCAAACTGGGGAAGGTCTTGGGTGTTTTGGCGATCTGGCTCCAGGAAAAAGCCACCTCCTTTGCTATGGATGCGTACGTTCTTCGTTCCCCGAGCTGTCTGCACGGACAAGGTGAAGAAGTGGTGGTGGTCTGACGAGTCACGGACGAGGAAGGTGCCAGGAGGCTCCGAGCGCAGCAGGGAGCTAGCCTCCCGACCCCCAACAGCTCCCCAGTAAAAACCACTCTCCTGAAGCTTACGTAGAGAACGCATCACCTGAAACAGGAAGAGATAACTTGTGATTCAACGTTATAAGGAAATGTTTTGGACTGTAACAAGGTAACAAGTGCTGTGTTACAAACCTGCTGGTAGTGTTCATGCGAGTTGAAGGGTTTGTAGTGAAGCGGGGTGAAGTTTGACCCCTGAACCCTGCCCTCTGAAGGGGCCACACTGCTCATGACGAGGGGGCTGCGTCCATTGAGGACTACCATGGCTCCATGGCCCCCTGCCTCTGCCCGCTGGCCGAGGAGCAGGGGGCCTGGAGCAGGATCGTCTATGCGGACAGGTGAAGAGGAGTGTGGGGCAGATGAAGAGGAGACAGAAGAGGAATGGGGTGATGGTGATGGGGTCACACACCGGGTCCAGGGCCCCGGGGAGGAGGAGTCTGATGCATCCAGAGAGGGGCTGGGAGAGACCACCTAAACACAGCTGGAGTTAGACAGATAAAGAACAAATCAGACACGTCTATCTATTTATAGACTCATGACAGTCCCACTGGAAACTTGCACTCTTTCACAAGCAGTGACATAAACAAATGACCACTCTGCCACACTGGAGCTCTCAGCTTACTCCCGTAAAACGCAGCTATGGCGGCTATGACAGATGCACAGAGCAGCACTGGGCAGCGAGCCGGCAGGTTATATTTAGTTTAAATGAATCCACTGCGTACTCACGCTGAGCTGCTGCTGCACCGTGAAGCCAGACAGCAACAGGATCCTGATTGCTTTCAATTGTCTTCGATCGGCGCACCGCAACAAGGGATTTCTGAATCGGGGTCACTGTCAGAGAGTCCGGTGCTGCTCTGCTTTTCCTGTTTAAAATCCGACCCCCTTCTGTCGCTGGATAACTCTTTATTCATGCCCGGGCTTCCTCTGGTCTCAGAGGGACCGTGTCCCGTCTGGTGGGTCCAAAAGCTAGCGGTTTTTAACGTTAGCTTGACGGGACAGCGCGCGACCAAAGCCACAGTTAACACAGAACCGAGCCGTTGGTCAGGAAGTCGGTCCATTATCCTCAACACACGTCCCGGTCCCGGCCCGTAAGCACCCACGGTCCACATGTAAACTTAAACAGGAACTGGAGCCATTTAGTTTGTCTTTTCAGAACTTACCTCGCGGATTTGTTCAACACCGCGTCGTAGCCGCTCGTCGCCGGACAGAAATACATACAAACTACCCGAAAGTAGTGCCAGTTGAATTTTTATCTCAGGCATTAAAATCCCCAGAAGAAATGGAAAAGGAATCCAAAAAGTGTGTGGGGTTTGTCTTCAGAGCGGAGGAATGCGGTGATATGTGCCGGAGAGATTCCGTCCGTGTGTGTGTGTGTGTGTAAATGTGTGTGTGTGTAGGTAGGTCGGTTACTGGAGGTTCCAGTGTGAAGCCGATGTTCGTAAGGCTCCGCCTCCTCCGTTCAGACCTTCTTCCAGTAAACACACGCGCGCTGGCTCGCGCGCGCGCGAGCCACGCACGTAAAGAACAAGCGCACGTGCTCGCGCTTGGCTGATCGCCAATAAATAATCATCGTGACCTTTGCCGCGCGGTTTCCTGGTACTGATGGGTTCCCTTCTCGACAAGGTGAAAAAAGTTAAAAGCTCCACATATGGCGCAATAAACACAATCCTGCTCTCTTTTTAATATTTTATATTAATGGAGCGAGATTTAAGAGGCGGTTTGAATAGTGTGTGACTAACGATTGTGAATCTGATCCTGTATTTAAACAAACACAACGCAAAGTAAAACATAGCCAGACTTTTAATTAACAGATACATGATAATTCTACTTAGTTTGTGGAGCAAAAATCCAAATCAGTACATTTCACAAACAAAAAACTTACATTTAAATAACATATAAGCAATATTTCCGCAATTAGACATTAAACAATTCAGCAGTAAATGTTGCATGTCTTTGCTCAGTTTAGCAAATTCTCTTTAATATTTTTGTTTGCATTACATTATTTATTTTTTTTAATCTAAACTCAACAAGATCCACTCTGTCATTGTTGTTGCAACATGCACCATGAATCACAGTTTTAATAGGTAAAGCCTTACCTGAAAAGAAAAAGCATATTTTCCAAAACCATCCTGCATCAAATGCACTGCCCATTCATTTCGTTACAACAGATTTTCTACATAAAAATATCAAACCTTAGCCATCAAAAGCGAGGAGATAAAGTCCCTGCAGGCTGTTGTGTTGTGCCAGGAAGCATCTGGCTTACTGTAAGTGCTCTTGAGCAACAAACAGTTAAGTTAGAGTCTCCTTCAGAGCTTGATCTGATTTTTTTTCCTTTTATGAGGAATCTTGTGTGTTTATATGGAACATATTCTTTCTGGTACCTCCCAGGATTATATGATCATCTGATCAGCTATTGCATTGTTTAATTATAAGTGCTGATGTGTTACTGGCAATATTTTTTAACAGATTGTTTTCATGCACACTGAGTTTTATGGGTCAGTGACAATGCATTGCACATTTGAAGGGAAACACTGGATAAAACTAAAAGACAGTGTTACTACAAGTTGATTATTTACTTTATGGTGGTTTTTTCTTTTGAAATGCAAGTTTTATTTTTTATTATCATTAATTTATACATAGACTACATTCAGTAAATAAAAAATTGACAAATGTATGTTTTAAAATCTTCAAAGAGCTGGAAAAGTACATTTTAAATGGTTTGATTGCAAAGTGACAGCTTTAAAACTACTTAAATTAGTAGTGGTTTTGATATCAGTATATTTCAGAAATGACTTTTACTTGCACACATTAAGTAGGCAAATATTAATTTAAAAATATGATCTTTTTATTTGGTTACTGCAACCAAAGATAAGATATTTGTAGTTGCTGCCTGGAAGAACTGAATACCGGTAAATAGATTTATTTTGATTTTGCATTATAACAGTGTTGTCATTGTACAATTTTGAAGTATATCAATTAAAACTGGAATGGGTTGAAGCCAACGCTTATTTTATTCATCCCACAATTAGGCAAAATAAAATAAAATACAAAAATATAAAGAAAATATTATATATATATGCATAAAATAATGCTAAAACATAAAAAATAAAAATTAGACCAATACAAAGAAATTAAAAAAATTATAATGCATTTACAATAAAATGCTAAAAGTAAAAGATAGGTGAAATTGAGGATAAGGTAAAGTAAATATATGTTTGAATCCAGCATTTAAACTGCATATTTTTAAAATGGCGAGCAGTGAGCTGTTGTTTGCATAATATACATCCAATATTTTTGTTTGTTTTTTGGCATGACAGTGGTCATATAAGATGCAGGAATAAAGGGATTCGATAAGAAGTTGTATAAGAAGGTAAGGCAATAGTAAAACATAATAGTACAAAACTATATACATCAAAATGGAAACGAGTGGGTGATGTTTCAGGGGTTATTACTGTGTGGTTGGCAGGAAAATTAAATTTTGGATTTGATCATAAAGGACAGCGTCAGTCTGTTCACTGGGAGAGTAGCGATAAAGTTTTTCAATTACCCCAGAAGGCTACAGCAATGGCGGCTCCCATGTCCTGGCGGAGGCTATTACATTCCGTTTCCTCACCGGCTATTGTCGGGGTTTTTACCCGGATTTCTGACCGGCTGTTCCGTGCTCGGGACAGAAGAAGAGGGTAAGAGTTACAGTTAATCAGGTCAGACGCGGACATGAAGACAGCACTGTGTTTTTCTGACTGGATCGAGCTGCCGTTTAGCATGCTATGCTAATGCTGTTGATGCTACTGTATCCGTTATCGGACACGTTTAATTGGTGCCTTTATTCCAAGCAGATATCCAATCACAAGAGTGACATTTTTACCATAAACTTGGGTTTATTTTTGTCCCATTTATACCCGGGAATGCTTCCAATAAGAGTTTTGTAACACGTCTCCTGAAACTTAGCAATCACGAGTTAACCTTCAGTTAAAGTTGAGTGACAGTCTGAGCGTTCTGCTGTGAAACATTAACCTGACCGTTTAGCAAAAGCCGAAACGTGACACCACTCATTCATCTTACGTTTCATCAAGTTCCAGTTAGAGATTTCCTTTCAAGTCTTCCAAACAGTGACTAGATTATCACAACCTTTATGGCTTAGCAGAACAGCCGGTCCAGTGAGACTCGCGTGATTTTTGTTGTAATTTTTCTACCAACAATAGATCTCTTCAACGTTTTTGATTGTGTTGGCATCTGAAGCACTAATGAATGTCTTTCAATAGAAACAATCAGGTGAGCAGGGTTCACGTTCTAGTCAATAGTTACGGGAAAAGAAACAAAAGTGCGCCAACACGTTTGTCCAGCCTCCATCTGTGTTTACTGGACAAGGACAGGGTAGATGAGCTCCTTCAGTTGTAAACAAACATAGAAAGACCTCATCTAATGCTAACAGTTCACACTGTTTTATATTATTTTAAAGATGTGCGCGTTCAGGTGAAATAACATTTAAATACAATAGAATAATACAAAAATTGCACATGTTTTTGTGAATTTTTTTTCGTCAGTGAGAAACTGAAAGGTGAAGTTGAGCCTTATGAAAACAACTTTAGTCTCTCCCCCATTCTATTTCTTCCTGGATTTATTTATGTATTTTTATTTACGTGTTTTTGAACTAATCTGACATGTTGCTACTGTCAACTTCATTCTTTTCCAGAAGTGTCTCAAGTGTTTGTGTGACCAATGACACTAAAAATACCAGATGCCTCATTGTTAATTTGATCTTAAAAAACTGTGTGTGTGTGTTTGAGGGAGTGGGTGGTGTCAGGTAAAGCTTTCAGCTCTGTGTCTCTACAGCACAAGCTCTAGTTCTAACAACACAAAATGCAAGTGCCTAAAAAAGGGTTCTGGTGGTTTCAGGTCATGCTGTGACGTGTGTTTATCATCACTTTCCCTTTTCATCATGATGAAAACCTGTGACAGTTGAAACTAGCTTAAAAAATGTGTTTTTATTTTGAAATCTTCCTGAAACCTATACTGTAGCTAATCCATCAGTGTGTGAATGACTGATGGTAGTGTGAAGTGGACTGGAGTTGTCTGACTTGATAAAGTGCTATACAATTACAGGAACACTGAACAATAGATTCTGACAATAATTACTGATGAATCGAATTGAATGATAATTTAGAAGTTAATCTAAACATTAAAGTATTCTGTTGATTATAATTTATTTTTACACATCACAAATGTCCAGAAATCAGCACCAGCTCGGTGTTGGCCCTCAAAACCAGAATCAGTGCATCTCTAGTTTTATCTCAAGAATTCATGTTACAATGCAAAGAATTTTTAACCTTTCTGAATGTTCCCCTAAACCAAATGAACAACAATAATCTGTCTTTTGGCATGTCTATCGCATATATTTTAGATAAAAACTTAAAGCCTTGAATTAAAAATTTAAGCTTGATACAAATTGCTCATAAGTAACCATTAAACATCATCTAATGCTTTCACAAATACAAATTCCTCTCATTAAAAGAAATATGACAATTTTTTAATTTGCATGTTGCATATGAAATCCTTAGTCCTTGTGTGCAGCTTGCTGTCAGAGATCTGATGGAGGTGGATGAGGAAGCACATGCTTGTGGAGACATTCTGGGAACAGTCTTCAATGGAATTCAGCCATTATTTGTTTTATTGTGTCACCACAATTCAAGTAGTTTTTTTCCTCTTTTAGCAAAACAAAAAAAGCACGTGACTTATAACTTGGAAACAATGAGGCAAATGTTTGAGGGTAGGGCGTGAGCAGAAAAAAATATTCAATTCAATTCAGTTTATTTATATAGCGCCAAATCACGAGTCGTCTCAAGGCACTTCACAAAGTAAACATTCCAATACAGTTAAGTTCATTATGCCAATCAGTAAAATGTTTCCTATATAAGGAACCCAGCAGATTGCATCAAGTCACTGACTAGTGTCAGTGTCTTTACAACAATCCTCATACTAAGCAAGCATGTAGCGACAGTGGAGAGGAAGACTCCCTTTTAACGGGAAGAAACCTCCAGAGGATCCTGACTCAGTATTAGCAGCCATCCGCCACGACTCACTGGCGGTTAAATAACTTGTTGCCAGCTGAAAGATAATTGCCCATGCAGTAATTATCCAATAGGAGGCTTGTACCCATTTGCTTAGTTAAATCCAGGTGGAGACTTTTTTTTTTAGCTGGGCAGTTTATTTAACCAGATGAGTCGATTGAGAACCCATTCTTATATCCAACAGCGATCTGGCCAAGAGGCAGAGGCAGTGTAGTATGTTGGATTTTCCAGCTCATCACCTACGAACCATTAGTTAGTTGGACAAAAGCCTGTTATGGTAGCGTTTTGTTTCAGATTAGAAGGTTTCACTGTTTGGAAACCTGCTGTTTTCTATCCACTCATACAAATATAACCTTCTAACTAACAGACAAACAAAAGTTGACAGCTGTCTAAAATTACTGTAGCATTCTTCCCTTAAATGAAGGGAACACGTGCATATTACATGCAGAAGTGTACTTTCAGATTATGTAGTATTTTCCACAGTTTTGGCTGGGATTATTACTGAGGGAAAGAAAGTTCTGACTTGGAAACATTAAATCACCATCAGTGAGAAAAGCAAGAGTTTCGTTTTGCAAATGTTAAGAGAAAAAATTTCAATATTGATTTTAATATTTCTAACAGAATCAAAAGATATTAGATAAACATTCTGACTATTTTTGTTATGAAAACTGTTCCTTTTGTTTTTTTTAAACCAAAATCATAGTCTTAAACCACATTTCCAACATTCTGTTAAGAAGCGTGACCTTGCTGATGCTACTGAGTTGTAATAACTTGCTGTAATGTCATTGAGACTAATATAGTTGTGTGATTTGCTCAGAAATGACTGGAAAGACTTTGAAGCGTTGATGTCTGTACATTATGAATCAGACAAGAGGTCGTTTTAATACACGACACTCACTTCCTCGTGACGCCACGGGTTCCCAAAAGGAAATAAACTGATAATGATTGCTTTAAATAAAGAAGAACCTGACATCTGCGTGTTGAATCTTTTACATCAATGGTTTTACAGAAATAGCCTGTATTTCCTCATATTTGTGAAACAGGTGAACCAATGTGAGACAAAGATTTCTTCATATCACCCTAGTAACAAAATATTGTACATATATAAAGTTTTCCTGACTGAAGCAACCAAATTTTTTGGGGGGGGGTTTATTTATTTATTTGAATGAAAACAGTTTCTACATGGACTTGAACTTCAGATGCTAACTAGATTGCATTTAAATTTATTTGCATAGCCCCAACTGACAGCAAAGGTTGTCTCAGGACACAAAAGAGCAAATAAACACTTTTCTCTTCATTTCAACCCAATGCATGACTCCCCCCAATTTAACATGATTATAATCTGGTACAGTCCATTCATCACTTGGGCATGAGAACTCTTAACAAAGAGCCAGAGGCAAGGCAGCTTTATTTATATAGCAGATTTCATACACAAAGGCAATTAAATGTGCATCACACACCAGAGAGAAGAAATGTTTGTCCTCCAGCATCCTGAGCTTAAAGGGGTATACTGGTGTTTTGAATTATGTTTATGTGTAAAAATTTTAAATATGCGCTAATGGCTGTTCTTTCATTGTGATTTCTACAAACATGTATTTTCTAAACCTTATCACTGAAGTCAGTTTCATTTTATAAAGCTTGTTTTTATTGGAAAAATAGTAAATGGCCTGTATTTGGTATAGCACCTTCTAGAGTTTTACAACCCCCCAAGGCAGTTTACAACACAAACAGTATTCACCCATGCACATGCTGGTAATGATGAGCTACAATGTAGCTACAGCTGCCTTCTGGTTCGGCGCATCGTTTTTTTCACAGCAGCGGCCCAAAACAAACTCGAAATCCCTTGATTTTCTGCTTCCTGATCACGTGATGTGTGACATACACGGATGAAGATCCGATTTAGACACGTGATGTTTGTTCTCACGGTGCGGGGGCTCGCTCCGACACCCGCTCCGATGCCCGCCCCGTAAAAAAATGCAAATGACGACTATAGTCGTCAATGGCAGTGAATGAGTTAAGGGCATATTGCTGTTGGTTAATTACAATCACGTTTCTTAATTTTTATGTTTCTCCTGTCAGTACAGATTTCTAATCCGACAAAGGGTAGGATTTAGCCATAAGATTGTACTAGATGATCTATCAATTGGCTGATAAATTGGGCTGATATTTACTCATTTTTATACATCCCCATCAGTCGATATACCTATTTAGTAGAGTCGATTTAAAGTCGGGCACATCCATGGGCGTTTGCTGCTGCAAATTTGTATCTAAATGTATTTTTACATCCTGAAAAGTATTTGCTTAAATGCTGTAAAAATTATTGTCAATCCATTATTATTGACATTTTTTTATTTACCTGTTTTGTGTTTCTAATACTTGGTCAGTTTATTGATATGTTTAACTTTGGTTAAAAATTTGATTTTAATACTGTTCACAAAAACAAGATTCAAAAGTTGGTTTAAATTCAGTGTTAGTGTCAGAAATTGTGTGTCTAATGTTATTAATGTGACATTTTAGCATGCCGATAAGGCAGAAAATTCCTAAATATCAGCCATGAAAATCGGCCCAAAAAATTGGCAGCCATTTGCTGAATATGATCTCTAAATATTGGCATCGGCAAAAACCCCCATGTAAGTGGACTAATAGGCTATTCTGTGGTTAAAAACAAAAATCTAAAAAACTAAAGAAGACGTCCAGTTTGAGTAAAGTCATTGTGGATCAGTTAGCCTAGTGAACTAGACCAAATTCTTGCTTTGCAGAGTTTATATATACACATATATAGGATGGCTTGCCAGGCTATGGATCAGTAGCTAAGAAAGTAGATGTTGGTGCCTCAAGGAGAAAAGGAGCTTACAGAATTAACACTCATTTTAAAACTATGCAATTGTTTTGACTCCTGAAAAAGATGGATCTTTTTTAAAATCACATGCTTCAAATGAACAAAAATCAGTTTTTTCCAGCTACCAAACATAATTAACCTCCTAAGGCCCCGCTTTGTTAATGCTGCCCACGGGTCTGAAAGAACGTGATGAGTGTTTAGATTTCCATCTTTCTCTCTGCGTCTGTCTGAAGGATTGAAAACTTGTTTTTTATCTCATCACAAAGACTTTTCAGTCAGCGTGTTTAGAGTTAACACGTGAAAGTGAGCTTCTTATCTTCTGTCACACTGTCTTATCTTTTACGGAAAGCTGGCTTGAGATCAGCTGGCATAACTCATCTGCCTAACAGCTAGGTGTGCACTGTTTAAAAACTTTTGTACTGCTGTAAAAATCAGATAATTCATTAAACAATCTACCTACACAAGGAAGCTATTTGTCATATTGTGTTTTTATGACTATAGGTTGTATACTATATGGAGTCCAAGCCAACAGGGAAGTCCCCTTTCTGGATAAGCTATGGATGTTTTAGCTGTGTTTGATCTGGATAGTGTTTATTTATAAAGAGTTTTAAGGATTGTGATGTGGTTCACGTTCTTGTCATGAGTTTCTCCTTCCACTCTGTCTTTGACTGATTTGTCAGACTACATTATGTGTTTGTAAACCTAAAAAACTTCCCCACTGAGGGACAATAAAGGATTTTTCTGTTATATGCAAGAGAGAACAACACTTTTCTCTGGCATTTTTAAAAAATACGTAGTAGTAAAAATGTTGTGTATTTTATTATTGTCCTGCAATGTATTGACTATCCTACAATTGATGGATCATGATTTTATTGGTAGCATTTGTGAGATACTCTTTATATTGAATATTTGGGTCATTAGCATGAATCTACAGTCTTTTACACCTTCATCTAACAACAAATGCTCATGGTCATCCATTGCCACTTGCTTCTTAGGTGCTATATTTTTAATAAATGATGATTTGCATTTTTTGCCTGCACCATCAACTTATAAGATGCACCACTGATTTTTTTTGCACTGACATTGTGCAAAAGTGAAGTTATTTTTAACCAAACGTATTACAACAAAATATTACAAAATGAAATATTTAAACATGGACCAGCAATGTAAGAACTATGTGAATCAACAGAAGTCAACTCCTGGAAATATTTAATTCAGGACAACGTCCCTTATGACGTCCTCACATCTGGCCTGGCCCATGGCGTCCTCACATCTGGCCTGGCCCAGTCTGGTCTTGGTAGCGTTGGCCTGCCCCCACACAGCCAGGTTTTCTTAGCTTTCTCAGGAACGCGGATGTCTCCGAGCACATGGGCAGGGAAAAGACGCACAGAGAAGTCTGTGTTGTCCTCTTTAAGTTAGTAAACAAAGGTGGCCGTGACCAGTGTTGCTTTTGGAGACTCTGATGTGAAGCACACTGCTTCCTACTTTCTCACTGAGACTGCTGTGTGCTCCTCAAAGCAGTCTGTCTTTGCGTTGCTGCGGCTGGAGCAGCAGGTCCGAGCAGCAGTCAGAAAAGATGTTTACCCCACTGCATCCAGACTGATAATGAATCGCGCATGCGGGAAGCTGCTGCTGCTGGTTGATTCTGACAATCAGAGGCTCCCTCTATAGGTAGGCTTGAACTTCAGCCGACCAATCAGTTGGTAGTCGGTGTGTTGGGTCGGCTTTGCATGAAGCAGACCGCTGGAGAGCAGGTCCTAAAAAACCAGTCAGCTGAGCACGGAAAACCAACAGATTACCCAAATGTGAACACAATGTACCCTACCAGGGCTGGGATGTGCCGACCAAGATGTGAAAGCCCTATTATGACGCTTCCAGATACAACCCGGTCCAGTCTGGATAGCCCCAGCCCGGAGGCGGACGTGACTGGGCATATGGGCAGTCTCCAAAATTGGCGCGAAAATTGGTACAAAGATATCATGATGTCATGAGCGCATCTCCGTGCATGTGGGGCAAAAGAGCGCAGAGAAGTCCGCGGTGTCTCCCTAAAATTAAACAAAGGCGTCCATGAGCAGTGTTGCTTTTGGAGACTCTGACTCTGATATTGCATCCTGCCCTGTTGTGTCTGTCCTGGCCTTACAAAAGCGTTTTTTGAACTTTTACACATTTTGACACCTTACAACCACAAACGTGCGTGTTTTTATTGAGATTTTCTGTGATAGACCAACACAAAGTAGCACATATTTGTGATGTAGAATGAAAGTGATACACGGTTTTCAAAATTTTAAGCAAATAAAAATCTGAAAACTGTGGCAATCATTTATATTCAGAAAATGTTGTCCATTGTTCACTGCAAATTAGCTCAAGCTCACCCAGATTGGAGGAGAAAGCTGAACAGCAATTTTCAAGTCTTGCCACAGATGCTCAATGGGATTTAGGTCTGGACTTTGGGCCATTCTAAAGGGAATTGTGTTTAAACCAACAGGTGACATTGCTGCTTCATCTGTGTATTGATTTGTTACTGTTTTATGATATTACGACACACTATTACCTAATGAATCAATATGCACACTAGAGAATATGAATGTGTTGTGGCTTCCTATTGATATATTGATATGACTTTTTAGATCACGTGATATTATGATTTTTATTGAAGACAAAATGATTTGTGCCAGATCCAAATGTCTGAAATTTGAAGCTTAGAAGTTCTGCTGAGGATGTAAATCACATATTCTTCATAAATCATTATTTTATTTTGTTTGAAGAATCTAAAAAATACCAGGATGTTAATAACTTGAAAACTATATTTATTGTTGCATTTGCCGTTGAATCCACTTAAAGTCTTTGTCTCACTGAGCTGTTTGTGTCTCCTGCAGGTCGTCCGTGCTGCTCCTGGCTCCCCTGCTCCTGGAAACCGACCCAGTTCCTCAACACGTCTCCAGGCCCACCGGGTCGGCCGGAGCTCAGGGTGCAGATGGACTCTGCGCCCACTTCCAATGGATGGCAGAGCAAGTCCCTGCCTTCCGGGTTCCAGGAAGCAACATCAAAATTCTGACCTCACCTGACCAGTTCTACCAGACAATGAAGGTTCGTGTTCAGACCTGCTGCATTTCTAACTAATTATGGATAATTCCAAGTCTGCTCTGTGAAACTGGGTTAAATGATCCATTTAGCAATTGAAATAAGTATTGAAACAATTTAATTTGTAATTCTAGATCAATAATATCGATATAAACCAGTGGTACAAATTAGCTTTGTAATTTATTTTTACATGCCTGTCTTGGGAATCTTTTTATGTTTCCTCCAACATCCGGCTTTTCATCTGCTCCGGTTAAAAAAACAATAACTAGATTAATTGCATTTCTAGCAGAAATGCGTTTGAATGCTGAATTGCTTAAAATGATAGCTGAAGGTGCTTAAGAAATGAATTCAAGCTTAAAATGAGCTTGATTGTCAAAATGAGCTGAATGGATTTGAAGATTTATGAGCAAAAACCTCTAAGAAATGTTATGAAGCTCAAAAAAATAGGTGAAGAATCAAGAAAAACTGCTAAACAGCAGAAAGCTGAAATCTCCATACAAAGTTTACAAAGCTGGACAGTGGAAATGTTTAAACTTCTGGTATTTCAGTAGCAATAGTGAAATAGTTAAATTTTCACAATTAGCTGAACTGTGAATTTAGCAGCATATGCTGAGTTTTGAAACTGATAGCTGAAGATGCTTAAGAAATGAACTGAAGCTTAAATTGTGCTTAAATGTCAAAATCAGCTGAATGTATGTGGAGAATTAGGAGCAAAAATATTTAACAAGTTTAATAGAGCACAAAAAGTAGATGAAGAATGAAGAAAAAATTCCTAAACAGCAAAAATCTGAAATCTATAACCATAGTTTAAAAAACTGAACAGCTAAAATGTTTAAACAACCAATATTTGAGTAGGAATAGTTTAATAGTTAAATTTTCACAATTAGCTGAACTGTGAATTTAGCAGCTGAAACTGATAGATGAACATGCCTTAGAACTGAAGTGAAGTTGAAAATGAGTTCAATTGTCAAAGTTA
>SSNS01000200.1:1117552-1187939 GCA_006937985.1 Aphyosemion australe | reverse complement strand
AAGACATCCTATCGAAGCTGACGAAGATTCCTACTTTTTCAGATATAATTGTTTCAGTAGCCCAAACGATGTGGCTGTAGCAAACATGTGTTCGCAGAGGTTGTGACCTAAAAATGTTAGAGTGAAGGATCGGCAGTTGGAAACAGTTTAGAGGTGTGAGAAACATTTCTGAAAACTGATTACTCTCCAAAGAGATTATCACTACGACCACAATGTTTGGAGTACGTCCATAAATTATAGCTCAAAACGGAGGAATTTTCGTCAGCTTTTATTCAGTGCAAGTCTCATTTCCGTCGGTTCTACGGTTCTCTCAGGACACGGTCTGAAGTCGAGCAAAGTCGGTTTTCGGCCCTATTCTTTTGAATGGGGGAAGGAGGAGAAGTTCCTGAACTTTCCAAAATCGTACCTCAAGTTTAACCTGTGATTATAGAAAAACCGTAAAAGATATCAAGAAGCTGAATAATCAGATAAGAGCTGAATGTGTTCTGAGTTTGTTAAAAGTTGAATGAAGTCTCTAAGTTGAAGTATGCTGAAGTAGTTAAAGTTCAAACAAGCTGAATGATTTTCTGAAAATTTGAAGGATTTGAAGCATTTCCCATTAATTTCAATGGGCTGAAAAATCGCAGAAAAAGCTGAATATCTCCTAAAATATTAAACGTATCAATACCAAAAGTAATAGCCGGAAAGAGCTTAAAGAGCTGAACGATTTGATACCAAATTTGCTGAAATAGCTGAAAATTTTAAGGAGTTGAAAAGGTTCAAAAAAGCGTACGGAAGCAGAATAATAAGAAGAAGAAGAAGAAGAAGAAGAATAATAAAGAGAAACAGGAAAACAATAGTTTGAATGCTTAACAGCATTCAAACTAATAAAAGAAAACATAGCTTGACTGCTGGTTGTAATCTGATTATCTGAAAGGTTTATTTAAGAGCCTTGGTAGGTCATAAAGATCTCTGATACAGCTTAATAAAATGGGCTTCTGAATGCACGAGTGAAAGAATTTATTGGTGTTTCATGCTGTTCAGAGCATTGTGTAAGATATTTACACTCATATTTTTCCCATGAAGGTATTTTACATTTGCACCAATGTTTATTAAATATTTAAATGCATCTCAAATTAGCTCTTTTTTTAAAACCAACCATTTGGAAATTTAATCATCACATCTGAGCTCTACCTGAGTCTCAGAAATATTGTCATTACTTAAAGGTTGAGTATGGAACAATTTAATAAAAAGCTGTATTTTTAAAAACTAATACCTCCATGGGGCATTTAGAGGTGTGCCGAATGAAGGTACAGTATTTCCTTTAAAGGAACTAGAGGCAGGATCTTTAAAAAATCTGTAAAAAATTAAACGTGTATGTTAATTTTTTCAAAGCTAATGGGTGATGAAGCGTTATAAACCTAAAAGAATGAGGCCACCCATGTATCGTTCCATTTTCTTGAACAGGCTGTTTGCTGCAAAATGCGCTGCAGTTCGGTCACGAATTTCCCGCGCTGCCCTATGGATATGGCGTCAATTGACACTGCTTGCGCGTTCACGACAGCTTCAAAACAGAAAGAAAATGTGTTCGACACTGCAGATCGGTAGGTGGCGCTATTGCACCTTAAGTTGCTTGCCAACCGCCAAACTCCAAAAGAAGAACTGTGGGAATGGATTCTACTGCAACCAGCAAACGACCAAGCGTGGCACAAAGGAAGTTTATTCAGCGGCATCTCGTGAGTCAAAAACCAAATATGGTAAAAGACAGGCAGGGACCTGAATCTATATCGGATACGTGATTGACGAATGGAGGCTGCTTCAACTATATCTGGGACTCAAAAAGGATGCTGCCATGGCTCATTTCCTAGTGAGCAGGTAAGAAACATTATAGGTTGTGTTTAGAGATGATGACAATGATTTGACCTCACCGATGACTCAGAGAGAGCTAGCGTGCAGTAGCATTAGCTGTGATCATGCTACAGTAGTAGCATTAGCTGTGATCATGCTACAGTAGTAGCATTAGCTGTGATCAGGGCTGCAGCGTGGATTGCTTCGCCGCAATATTGTCCGTGAGAGCGGCGGGGAGTTGCCTTTTCAGCGTGAGATATTGGAGGTGTGGCGTGACAGCGTGTGAAGAGGGTCAGGTAATGGTATTTTTGTGTTTGTGTAACATAGCCGTCTGTGCACGCTCCCGTGCTGGGCTGCAGTTACTCGCAGAGCCGGGCGCGTCGCTCGTGAGCATCGTTTCTTTTTTCCTGCCTCTAGTTCCTTTAAAAGCTATATTTTAATTAAAAAATAATCAAATATTTATTTTAACGGACACGACTGGGTTTATATTTACCTCTACCAGCCAATAGAGGGCACCATTGAGGGTTTCCAAATATGGTCAACTCGAGGCTGGCAGTGGCACTGTGGAAAATGGTGGACTTGGCAAGTCAAGCAGCTGCTTCTGAGCCCAGAAGATGTCGTTATCCTTCTCAGAAGAGGAGCGACCATAAAAGATCTAAAACCAGAGTGAGTTTAGGTCGTCACTGGACATGGTGCTGGCTGCTCACTTCACGTATCGGCAGAGAACCTGGCATCCCAATGGCTGGAAACCTTGTTCTATTGTTGCATCTACAACCTCCACACACTAGATGTCACTTTGGTGTTCGTGTTCCATATTCAACCTTTAAAGATTTATAATTAGGCCCTACTAAAGTTGGAATGATTTGTGAAGAAATTCAGACGAAAATAGTAACATATTTTTTTGTTATTGTTGAAAGTATGTTACAAAACTCTCTCACACACTGTGTGTGTGCATATGTGTGCGTGTGTGTAGACGTAGGTTACCGTTTAGCCACTCCTCCGGGCCGTTTACTGATAGGTTGGTGTTGTGTGAATCGTACATTGTTGTGATATTTATAACACATTTTTTGGCACTGGCATTATTGTTTTAATCATGATCACGAGGTTGTACCAGGTCTTCTCCAACAAGCTCAAGGAATTCTTGTGGTTGCAAAAGGTTTTAAACGAACTAAGCCACAGCATTATCTCATGGCTGTGAGACGTCAAGCTGATGCTTTGAGGTGGAAGAATGTATTAAAGTGGAATTTCAAGAGTGTCCAACAGATATAAATAGTATCTCACCTTTATAGAGTAAATACTTTCAAGGGTCACACTGATGAAAAATCAGACTTCTTTTATTATGAGTGTGGTGAGAAAATTTTTTTATACTGTGAATTTCAAGAGATCTGTTTACAGGCAAAACTGGAGAACATTTGGAGTTTATAACTGCTAAACTACACGATAATTGGAGCAAACATGCCTCTTAATAATGTCTATAATTATTTCTTTAATCTGCTTTGTCATAAGACTTTATTTTACTCTAGAGAGTAGGGATGTGTATTGGTAAAATTCTGGCGATACAATACGCATCACAATACGGGGAGACGATACAATATATTACGATATATTGCGATACATTCAGCCAGACGATAGTAGTGATTTTTTTAGACTGAATTTATTGTAGGAAAATTCAATAAACACTTCAAACTGATACGTAACATGTTTAACATGAGGCATCTGAACAATAATAGAGGGATTTACATTTCAATGGTGGAAACAAAACCTATTGCTCTTTAATAAGTAAAAAATAAATGGAGTAATTAACATCGGCATTATTAGAAGTCAATTCAAAATAAACAAAAAAGGCAGTCTGTAGAATCAAACAAAAATATTTCAATTAAATATTAAGTCTTTTGTTTAACATGAAAAAATATGTGCTCTGCACCACAAAACGCAACACTTTTTAATAAAAAGTGTTGCGTTTTGCATAACAGTGAAGGCGGCAACACTGATGCCAACTGGCGTTTGAATTGCACCAAAAGAAAAGAAAATACACAAATGTTTGCATGTAAATTCTTCTAAAAATTTGATACATGGCTTTTGAAAATCGATATACGTAATATCGCAGGAAAAAATATCACGATATATTGCCATATCGATATTTTCTTACATCTCTACTGGAGCTTCACAGTGATTCGTTTGGGATTGTTTTTGCCGTTCGTCTCTCAAATGTCAGCACAACATTCATTCTTCTTCAAGTCTATTTTTGTCTCTGAAGGCAAAATCTCTCCTTTTGTTCATCAGTCCACCGTTTTGTTCTGAACAGATTGTATGGCTTGGTGGTCATGTGACTGGCACAGAAATTGTTTTGTTGCAAATGAGCAACAAAGCCTCTTAATTAATTTTCAATCTGCTTTCTTATTAACTCTTTATTCACTATTTGGTCATAAATCCCTCTCAAAATTGTATCACCTTCGCTTTCTTTTGTGTTTCCTAATTAGCTGTGGTGGTCCTCTTCAAATCGTTTGTCCCTAAAAGTTAGTCAGTTGTAGATGTACATCCAATAAAGACTTTCTGAGAGTTTAATTTAGATCCATCAAAAAGTTTATGACATTTTGCCAACATCAAAGACAATTGAACACAGATTGTTAGACGGTGTTTTGACTTTTTCTATTGCTGATACCAATGGCGATGTGTAGAGGTCAGTTTCAGTCGTGGACTGATATGTGCTGCCAATTATTTTGGCCTGATTTTCATGTCTGACCTCAAAGTTTTCCACCATATCTTCATGCAAAATGTCACTAAAACAACAGCTGATGCCCAACATTTCTGGGTCTAAATCAAAACAATATTTGGTGTGACTACCCTTTGCTTCAAAACAGCATCAGTTCTTCTAGCTACACTTGCACACAGTTTTTGAAGGAACTGGTAGGTTGTTCCAAACATCTTGGAGAAATAACCACAGAGAACTAACCTCCTGTCTCTTCATGTAATCCCAGATCAGGGCTCTGTGGGGCAGACCATCACTTCCAGGACTTCTTGTTCTTTACACTGAAGATAGTTCTTAGTGACTTTGGCTGGATGTTTGGGGTCACTCACTTTGTATTCTGTAAATTGATAAAAATAAACAATCATTGTTGATATGACTGAAAGCATTCTTTGTTTTTCACACCTTCCTAAAACTTTTGCACAGTACTGTACATTTAAATTATACTAATTCTGCAGCAGTACCCACAGATGTGCCTATTTCAAAATCTACTCTTCCAAAGAGGTATGTCCGCCAATGCCGACAAAAAAGTCGCCACCTGGATTTAACTAAACAAATAGGTAGGAGCCTCTTATTGGATAATTACTGCAGCTTTCAGCTGGCAACAAGTTATTTAACCCCAACTGGTGCATTGAATTGCTTCTCATTTCTTAAACAACCATGTGGAAAAACACATCTGGTGGTTGTGGAAAAGATGTTAGTCTGTTTGAGAAGGGTCACATCATTGGTATGCATCAAGCAGAGAAAACATCTACGGAGATTGCAGAAACGACTAAAACTGGGTTCAGAACTGTCCAACACATTATTAAAAACTGGTCTGATGAGTCCAGATGGACCCTGTTCCAGAGTGATGGGTGCATCAGGGTAAGAAGAGAGGCAGATGAAGTGATGCACCCATCATGCCTAGTGCCTACTGTACAAGCCTGTGGGGGCAGTGCTATGATCTGGGGTTGCTGCAGTTGGTCAGGTCTAGGTTCAGCAACAGGATGTGCTCCAAGAATGAGGTCAGCTGACTACCTGAATATACTGAATGACCAGGTTATTCCATCAATGGATTTGTTCTTCCCTGATGGCACGGCCATATTCCAAGATGACAATGCCAGGATTCATCGGGCTCAAATAGTGAAAGGGTGGTTCAGGGAGCATGAGACATCATTTTCACACATGGATTGGCCACCACAGAGTCCAGACCTTAACCCCATTGAGAACCTTTGGGATGTGCTGGAGAAGGCTTTGTGCAGTGGTCAGACTCTACCATCATCAATGCAAGAGCTTGGTGACACATTAATGCAACACTGGATGGAAATAAATCTGGTGACATTGCATAAGCGTATTGAAACAATGCCACAGTGAATGTGTGTCGTATTCAAACCTAAAGGCGGTCCAACGGAATATTAGTGTGACCTTTTTTTTTGGTGGTGACTTTTTTTAGGCCAGGCTGTGTATAAAAATGGTAAATATTGGCCGACTGATGTATCAATCTATCCCTATTTTTTTACTCAGAGGAGCCTTTGAAGTCATGTTTCATTTACTCAACAAAATGGTTAACTGTTAAAGACTGAATGGAACTAATGGAGGGAGTAATGATGAGGTCAACTGAACTCTAGCTGCTTTTTTACAAGAGGTCAAATTTTATTTTCCCTGCAACTTATGATAGTAATAAATGAAAATACACAGAAAGTACATCATGCTTTAAGTGAGCTAAAATCTGAACTAAAACTAAACTAAAAGCATCAGTTCAACATTTAACACCATCATCCCACAGAAACTCTGGGTAAAACTGAGTGAGCTGGGACTGAGTACCTCTCTCCGCAACTGGATACTGTCACGCTTCAGTCCATCCGTATTGGCAATATCATCTCCAGCACCATCCGACTAAGCACAGGAGCCCCCCAGGGCTGCATTCTCAGTTCGTTGCAGTTCACTCAGCTGACTGACAACTTTACCACCATTCAAAGCTTGAACCACATCATCATGTTTGCAGATGACACTACTGTGGTGGGTCTCTTCAGCCACAACCACGAGTCAGCATACGGAGACGAGGTTCAGCAGCTGGCTGTCTGGTGTGATGCAAACAACCTGCCGCTGAATGTGGACAAAACAAAGGAGATGATTGTTGACTTCAAGAGATTCCACCTCAAACACACCCCACTCAGCATCCATGCTGTAAAGAACACTACTGAGACTTCACATCTCAGATGACTTCACCTGGACTACCAACACCACCTACATCTCCAAAAAAGCCCCATTTACTGATATGTCTGAAGCAGGCCCATCTCCCCCCTCCCATCCTCACCATGTTCTACAGAGGCACCATAGAGATCGTCCTGACCAACTGCATCTCCATATGGTTTGTCAGCTTCAGAGTGGCCGATCAGAAACATCTTGAAGGGATTGTGAGGACAGCTGGCAATATCATCAGAGTGTTTCTTCTATGTTCTCCCTTTACCCCCTCTTTCCTGTCTCTGTGTACCCCAACTTTTCATAAACCCAGACCAACTTTTTCTCCAAAGTCAACGAGGCAAGTCTAAGTGTTCTTTCAGGATGATGGTACTTTCCATGCATGCAATAAAGCATGACATGTTTACATAGTTGTATAAACACTTTTTCTCTTATTCTTTGAATAGTTTTTAGAAACTCAGCTGAAATTTCTTTGAACAATTTTCAATGACAATAGATATTGATTCATTATTGGAGACTTGTAAAAGTTTTTTTTACTTGTATGGAAATATGTGAAACAGATTTGATATATTGTACACTTCCCCTGTCTTAATTGTTGTTTTATTTTGTAAGTGCAAAATCATTTAAAATATATTTTCACGTTTCATGATTTTTGTAATGAATTTAGATTCAGGGTGTTTAGAAAAAGTTTCTGTAATCAGTATAAATGTTTTTTAAAAATAAAAAAAAAAGGAAAGTGATGGTTTTAGGGTTAGGGTGAGATGAAGGCTTTGAACTTGTTAATGACGATTATTGTTTTTATAAAGGGCACTTTTTTTCTTTCAGTAAATGTGCAAAATTGCACAAACTTGTGAAAGTCTGTTCAGTTATGGTATTTGGCCTAAATGCTCTTCTTAAATGTCTTTCTACAGTAAAAACAACCAGTAAATAATATCATCCATGCCTGATTCAGAATTTCAGGATTTTATTGCAAAACTATTATTTCTTTTGCTCATCAGACTAACAATGTCATGCAATACCAACAATTCCTCCAAGTAGGATTTTATACTGTTATATCAGACATTTACCAGATTTATAAAACCCACATGTGCTTTTGTCTCACTGTTGTTGTTCTTCCTGTTTGCTTTTTCCCCTTTAAGAAGCGAATCAAAACTGCGGAGAGGCGAGTGGTGATGGCCTCCTTGTATCTGGGAACTGGTCAGCTGGAGCAGGAGCTGGTGAGCAAATTCATGTTCCTTAAAAATTTAAAAGTAGAAAAAAGTATCCTCTTTAGTTCAGAGCAGGTGAGAACAATGCCTTAACGGCTCAGGATCTTGCCAAATGACTGGTCACAGATGCCAGAAAATGTGAGTCAGACTTTTCTTCCAGGACGACCGCACTGTGTTTTCTTCAGAATGAAAATGTTCTTCAGGCCAAAACTACAAGGAATGACCCCAAAATGCAAGGGTTTATTGGTATGAGGAGAGCGGTGCTGGCGTGTGATGGCGTGCTGTTTTTCATGCTTGGAAAGCCCAACATAACAACATTAAGACCAAAGCAAACCACAGTCTGGACTGACGCTCAGATTTAGCTGTTTTCCCTTTTTTCTCTAACAAACTGAAACCAGCAGCAGCAACAGAGAGGGAAGGAACACACAGGCCAAAATGCTCCATCACAGTTAAAAGTATTGGACTCAGCCGCTAAATGCTGTAACCTAACAGGATGATGGATTAATGTAAGTCAGCGAGGGGCAGTGAGGTCGCTCCACCTTCGCTTTTAACTTTAGGTTTGCTTTTAAAATAAATTCAATTAGCAAAATTCAAACCAGTGTGAAGAAAAGCACGGTTTGTGGTTGGGACTAAAAAAATCAAACTGTGGGTGTAATTTCAGTCTAAAGCCTGCACAAACTCAACCCAGCCCTGTTGTCAAGCTCAACTGGAGGACGGCTGAGCTGCTGCTGAAGGTCACACCTGAACTGTGTATTTACTCAAGTGTTGGATCAAACAGTGAGAGTCATCCAATGATTAATAGGAAGCCATGTTTATCTTTAGGACAACACATGCAGAGTTTGTTCAAGGATCTTTACTTAAGATATTAAACTTGTAATGGTTTTATGCTTTCACGTAAGGATGCACATCAAGCAGGAAGACCGTCCACAAATGCCCCACCTTGTTTCCAGGGTGTATTTTTCAAGAAAAGCAAATAAGCTAGCATCTTAGTCGCATGGTTCTGTGTTGTGACTGCAAAAGTTAATATAGTTCAATCAATATGTCATAGAGGAGTACATAAATGCACAACACAGACTGTAGATGCACTTAGAGACACACGGCTGCAGGCAGAGCGATGCACCTTTCAGATAGAAACCATCAAGCCCGTTCTTGCAAAGACAAACGTCATTACTATTTTTGATGAAGGAAGGAAAGGACAATAATGGCCACAGTTTTGCAGAAATAATGCAGGATAATTTAGGATCTTGCTAAAAACACCAATGGAGCTCTGAGTTGATCAGTTTTCCTCATTGCACTCCTCTTTTCCCACGCTCCATAAACACACAATAAAAAGCCACGTGATGATTAAAAACTGTGCTGCCAAATAATCAGTAAATGTTAATCTCTCGTAGCTGTCTGAAAACATTTTTACATTCAATGTTTCAAAGAGCAAATAACTGAAGATCACATCATTAAGTTAGACACATGCACAATAAAATATTAAATTAGTGAATTTTTTGTTTTCATTTACAACCTTTTACAGAAATCTGCTTGTTAAATGTAGACAATGTAGGAAACTAGGTTAAAGGAGATTAAAGCTTAAATATCCAACGTCTTTGTATGACTTGAAGTTAGCAAAGGTTATAAAGCTTTTACTTGTTGCTATTCTGGTTTTTTTTGATCCATGAATTATGATCTTGATTTTATTATTTAAAAAAGGTCAGAAGTAGTGAGCATCTGCTGCTCATTAGTATTTATAGAGATCGGGCCTGAGCGGCAGTTCAAGACCAAACAAATTTAAATTCACGATATAAAAAGAAGAAAATAGCTGAGTCATGCGTTGGCTGAGCTGAAAGTAAAATTCTGGTGAATTTTCTGCGTGAAGTTCAGAAAAGCCGTCAAGTAGCCAGCTCTAATTTTTAAAGCCTGCTTTAGGATTTATTTTATGTTTTTGTCATCTATCAAACAGCACAAAACTCCAGAAATGAGGCCATTAAATCTACATTTACAAGGAATCTAGTGGTTTTTTGGGGTATGTTTTATAAAACACATGACTTCAGGGACTCCTAATTATTTACTGATGAAATATAAAAATGTTTTCACTTAAAAAGTCCAGTTTGAGGAGTGACTGCTGTGATTTTGTTTTAAAGTCTTTTGCAACAATTCCTGCTGGGAACAGCTCTTATTATATTTTTGTCTTCCTTTGTGAGTCTTGCAGAAAATGTGAAAATCCACCAAAGGAGAAAAGTTTGTTCTCCTGAGCTCAGCTCCAGAGAATCATCCTGAGTTTGTTTGCTGCCATTAGACTCAAACCCTTAATGCCAGTTGGATCTGGTTTTTATATGTTTTATTTGATCTCTACACCATGAATCCAGCGGTTTTATATGTATAAAATGTCAAGTTATAGCAGAAAGTTATAATCCTTTTATTATTTTTTATTTTAAGGTGGACTGCATGGAAGAAGTTCTCCAACACTCGCAGGAAAACGGTCACTCAGACCTAAAAGTCTCCATATTACTGGACTACACTCGTGGATCACGAGGTTCCTAACATCTCCTGTAAGATCTCCTCCAGCTGTTGGGTCCAGATGTGTTTAACCTTTGCTGTTTTCCACGCAGGGCAGATTAACTCGAGGACCATGCTGCTGCCTCTGCTGCAGCGCTTCGGGTCTCAGATGCGGGTTTCTCTGTACCACACTCCAGACCTGAGGGGCCTTCTTAGACTTCTGGTCCCGCAGCGCTTCAACGAGACCATCGGAGTCCAGCACATCAAAGTCTACCTGTTTGACGACAGCGTCATCATCAGCGGGTGAGTCAAGCTGCAGTTTTGCTTATTCAAATCAAATTTAAGTGCAGGGTGACGTCCTTTTCTGCAGGTGTTTCCGCTGCTCAGAAATGTTTTCAGTGGACTTTGTGATGAATGCGGGGAAAATGGAAATCCTGCTCCAGAGTCAGTGGGAGGAGTGGCGTAGCACTTTCCACTCAACCGCCTGTATTTGAAAAACTAACACGAGGAAGCTTTTCCTGCGGTATTTGCCTCAGAGCGAAAGACGTTTGCCTTGAAGGCTTGTAATTATGTCTCACAAAACAACGTGTCTGTCATTAGTAATTACTCGGCTGCATAAGCCATAAGAAACACCTTGTTACACCTATCTGCTTCATCGCTGTTTAGATAGTTCTGATCTGTCTGTTTGCAAAAACACTTCGGCCTCAGACATCACATTTTAACTTCTACTGTTTGAAAATGTTCTCAGGCTACATTTGACACATGCATGGAGGATTATGAGCACTGGGTGTGCTCTAAAATAAACATTTCTGTTTCAAATACATGAGAATAAAGTCCCTTTCATTTGTGATGTGTTCCTTTTCCTTCTTGGCAGAAGGAAACACAAAAGTTTCATCAGTTATCAGACACATTTCTGTCAACGAGGTATTCTCTGGTTTGCTAACATTAACATATACTGGACAATTAAAAACAGCTTTATAGATTCAGCTGTAGCTTCAGCCCTTTACATCACGTATTTAATGTACCTTTTTGTGAAAGATGCCAGTGTATATTAGGACCTGGATTGGATTTTCAGTTAAATATTTATTCCAGCTTCAGAAGTCAAATGAAAAAGACGAATATAGCTACAAGTTTAAGAAACATTCACATCAACAAACAGAACCAGACGTTTCTGGCATCGTATTTGTTGCAGGTATCAGGCCGGCACCATTACCACTAACAGCTATTTTTTTAATTTGGGGAACGTCTGGAAGCCTGAAATGCAAATAAAGAGACGGAGACATCAAAATGGAGTGATCGCTGTGAACTGTTGCTCCCGAATCCTTTAATTATTTTTTTTCCAAAATAATATATTCTTTTCCAACACATTACATGTGTATTCACTTTCCATTCATTTGTATTAAATCAACATCTAATCACTTTCTCTTACAGTTTCCACAATTTTCCAAGGCCTGACTTGGTTCCGTTGAAATGCAAAATAACAGCATTATATAACGCATCTGATGTATTCACTCATGTGACATAACGGTTGCTACAATATGCATTTTTTTCTGACTGGGAGTACAACACTAGACTTCACTTCTAACAATAAAACACTCATTAACATATACACTCCGCTTAAAAACCCACACCCAAAACACACCGGGCAGCATTACGAAGCTCTGAAGCTATTATGGCTTGCAACTTATAGACTAAGCTATTAGCATGAGATGCTAGGCTATTAGCACGAGAAGCTAGCGGCAATATAAGTTGATTTAACTCCATAACTTAACATTTAGCACAAGCTATCAACTGTCACCACACGTATAAACCCTAGGCGCACCTTATATGGGTGGATTTTAATGCTTGGGTGCACTTTACTAACCTGAAATGCAAATAAAGAGACGGAGACATCAAAATGGAGTGATCGCTGTGAACTGTTGCTCCCGAATGACGGTAAACCGGACACAGAGCTCCACTAGCTGTCCCGCCCCCCACTGCCACCCCGTGGAGCAAAACGGTATTGCGTGGCACACTTTCCTACTGTTTTCTTTTTGTTCTTTTAAATCTTACTCAATTACATTAAATAAAATACAAAATGTTACAACAAAAACTTATGTGACCACACTTGGTGGGTGTCACATATTTACACCAAATTTATGTCCACTTATAAAACTGATGTTCACAGGCTGAAGGGAAAAATTACAGTCGTGCTAATAAAATATTCTAAAGGGTTTTTGTATAAAGACATAATAAAAATCCACAGACCTGCAACACATTGTGTTACTGACTGTTTAACTAAAACTGAGCCAATATGCAGAAAAACTGAAAAGTGAAACTCCTGCTACGACTCTGTGGGTTTATTAATGTCGCATTTCTGCACATCTGGGAAAGTCCTGCTGCATCACCTTAGTCATGTTGAATGGTTGTTTTTGGACTCATTCTGTTTAATGTTGGGTCACCAAGGTAACCCTAGGAGGGTTAGATAGCATACTCCCTAGCTACACACCTTAAGAGTTCCCGGATAGTGAGTTCTAGGCCTGCCCAAGGGTCTCCCCCCAGTAGGAGAAGTCTGTGATGAAGAGGTGAGAGGTGATGAAGAGGCATTTCAATCAGATCTTGTCTTTTGATGTGGAGGATGACTAAAGCTGTTCATCTTATAGCTAAGACTGAGCACGGCTACTTTACAGCGGAAGCTCCTGTCAGCCGTTTCAATCAAGGATCTTATTGTTTTGGCATGGGAGAGGTTTTGAGTGCAGACAAACCAGTAAATCCACAGCTTTGCCTTTTGGCTCAGCTTCTCTTTTGCAGCTTAAGACCAGAGCAAAGCCCTCAATCTATCTGTATCTTCATCCCACCATCTCTCATGAACAAGGCAAAGACTCTTCCCCTTAGTTGGAGGAAGCATTCCACCTTTTTCCTGTTGAGAATCATGACCTCAGACTTTGGAGGAGTTCACACTCAGCTGCTAACCTCCCTGGTGTACGCTGATGATCTTGGCTTGGAGACAAAAACAGAATCACATCATCTGCAAAAAAAAAGCTGAGATGAAACCCTGATGCTCCAAAACCAGACACCACTCTCCTCTCTATGAAAACTCCTAGAGATCCTGTCCATGAAGACCACACGCTGGGCTATGTTGTACAAAGAGGAGAAACGCTCAGAGCTTATTATGCCAGCAATTCTTTATAAGGTAAATGTGCAACAGAGATAGGAAAAAATCCCAAAATCTGCAGGTTATCGCACAAACAACTCACAAGCATAATCCCAGAATCACTGATTTTTACTCAACTTTATTCTTTGACATCAAAGCAGTCTCAGTGTTTTAGTGTTCATTATCCCCTTTAGTTACACCTGAAACCTTCCTGGATGACAGGAAACAGCAATCTTTTTAAAAATTCAGATGTTAACAGTTCTGTAGTGAACACACCTCAACAAGGTGATGATGGTATCTAGGTTTTGGAATGTCAAATGAAACCGTAAAGTAAAAACAAATTTCCATGAAATGAAACAACAATTATGAATCTGTTCAGTGTGCTCAATCCTGATATAATAGTATATTACTGGTGTAACATTACTGCTACATTATGGTTACAGAAGCTCCGTCTGAGCCCTTCCTATAGACACACATGCATGTAGAGTTAGCAAAATGCACAGAAGCACTTTTTTCTTATATTAACAAACTTCTTAGAGACTCAGGTAAGGAAACAACATGCCTTAAACTGACCCGAGGTTCTGGTATGTGACATACTGTAAAGGAAAAATGATCAAAACAAAAGGTGTGACCAGGTGTTTCTTATCGTCACGGCACTTCTAGGAACGTTTCACTCCCTGGTATTTCTAAGATGAATGTTACGTGTGCCGGTCACGAGTTAGAAAAGAGGATAAAACGTCACATGATCTTCAGTGATACTTTAAGCTGTGTTTCCATGTTTTATTTGATCAAACAAATTGATTTCTAAGAGAAAAACTCATTTTCTTACAGTCATTTTAAAAAGTAAGAAGCTTATTTAGGCTTTTTATTGTTTCCATTTAATTAAGGAGTTAACAGCAGCAAGGTGGTGTTAATCAAAGATATTATTAACCAGTTATCAGCTACAATATAAAAGGCATTTCCAAGCAAATCTTGAGTCCATTGTTTTACAAGAACAATGATTGATGGTAGAAAACACTAACAACAACCTTTGCAGGAGTCGAGCCAAGTTTACCCAAGGTCAGAACATGAAGCATATCTGAGACTCTACGGGCCTCAGTCAGCACGTTAAACCTCAGCGAGATTCAATCAGGGTTGAACGGATGAAGCTGCTTCTCACAGGATGATCGTATCAGCATGACTTTGATTTGCAAAGCTGCATTTGAATAAACCATCAGACTTACTTTCAGTTTTAGGGAAAACTTTGGTGTCTGGGGAAAACCCAGATGGGGAGTATCGGCACAAATGCCAGCTTTTTAGCACGCTGGTGGTGGACTGATGGTTTGGGCTGGGTTGTTGTCATGACACCTGAACATTGTGCGTTGAACATGAACTTCTCTATTCGATAGTAGACATTTATTTCAGTGTTTTGTAGTTGAACTTGGTTCTAAAACCTAGTTGTGTCTGACCTACTTGTTCTTTCTGGATTTTGGCTCAGTTTGTTGTAAAACATTGTGAAACATATTAATCTAAGGCTGCTTGTAATACCAACAATCAAATGATGATACCTTGTAGTGTTTCAGTCCTTTTTCTAACTGTCCTGCTATTAAACTTAACGAGGCCCGTAGATGCAGAGAGGGAACTGTTTTTTACTATTTCCCTGAACCTAACACACTGACCTCAGGGTAAACTTGTAAACGGTGAGTATCAGTAGAACGATGGACTCCAAATGGTTTGGAAATGGCTTTATAATGTTCACACCTGCTGATGATTTTTTATTGAAGTACATTTAATTGTCAGCAACTGGCTGTTGTTCGACGTCTTAATAGTAAAACCACTGCAGATGTTTCTCCTCTTTGGCATCGTGTTAACACGTCTGAGTAACCCAGAGCAGCCATCTGCCAAAACCTCTGTTGCTGATGATCAGGCATCATCTGACTGTACTTTTTAAAGCTGTAAAGGGAGCTTTTGTGTTTTATTTGTTTTTGTTAATAAAAATTTAGTTTTTAATACATTTAAAATTTTAAAACATCTTTTATTACTTTTTCAGGGCCAACCTGAGCGACTCGTACTTCACCAACAGACAGGACCGCTACGTGCTTCTGGAGAACTGCAGGGAGGTGGCGGACTTCTTTTCGGACCTGGTGGAGGCCGTGGGGGACGTCTCCCTGCAGCTGCAGCCCGACGACTCGGTCACCATGCTGGAGGGCATGGTGCACCCGTACAAAGGTAGAGACAAAACATGCTCACAGATTACACCCCAGCTGGTTATGACTCCGTGTGGCACTCCAAGCTCGGTTACGGCCCAGCAGGCGGCACCAGGAGCAGATGGATTCTGCTAATGGAGCTTGAAAGCTTAGACAGGAGAGGAGATGCTGGTCGGCGAGCCGGGCTCTGAGAGAGCACAGTGAGGAGGATGGAGAGCTCTTGTGGTTTACTTGCCCTGCAGCCGGATGTGAAACTGTCAGAATTTAGACTTCACACACACACACACACACACACACACACACACACACGCACACACACACACACACAGCGCGTGTCCGTAACTGGAGCGCGGCCTGCCAGGATGTTAGTTAGAAGGATGAATGACATCATGTCTGCAGGAACGAACACCAGGAATAGAGATGTGATGTCACGGTGTTGCTGGAAGGAGATATGTACAGTAGTGGGAACTGATACACACAAACACGGTTATTGGAAGTCCACATGATGAAAATACAGTGGAAGACATATTTACTGGACGACTTGTAACTGATTTAAAAACAGTGGCGTGCCCTCATCTACAGCAGCAGACAGCATGGAGACAGAAGGATGTCTGCATTCTGTGATTACTGGTAATCAATATAAACTAAAGCTACTTTTTCTGAACTCTAAATTGAAAGATCAATTTAGCAAATATCTTCACACTCTCTTTTTTGGGAAGTATAAAGCAGAATGTGACTCACGTACAGTTCATGTTTCCAGTTGTTTCTATGACGGGTGTCTAATGTCTATTTCCTCTGTTGGATTTGCATCAGTTTATTTTTATTTTTTGCTTATGTCTGTTTTTCTGTTGGCAAATTCTCTCATGAACTACGGGACAGATATTAAAGGAACTGTATCATGCTATTTTAAACCCTTCAGAGCAACGATAGGCCCATATATGATAAAAATATTACTGTTGGCACTATGGAGACATAATTTGTTGTGTAATACAACTTAATTTATCAACCCAGATACAAGACGCTTGGATTCGATGAAATCCCGCCTCCACCCATGTGAATTTCACCCGTTTCATTACATACCTCTAGATGCCCACCAAAGCATCATGGACCTAGCCTGGCAAGCCATCCTATATATGTGAATATATAGTCTGGCCATGACTCATTGCCAGCTATGTCGTGAGGCGGGATCTACGATTGTCTTTCAAACTGTCAGCACGCAATTGGATAGCGCTAGGACCAATCAGAGTAAAGAACGACGTGATGTAATCACAGCGACGGAAAAGAAGAGGGAGCCAGCAATGGCGTCTAACATCAATGATTTCTGTCGTTTTTGTATGAAATGTGAATATCAGGTGTACTGGGACATTGCGCTACTGTGTTTGATAAAAATAAGAAGCCGCTAAGTATAGCCGACAGACTTACGCACGTTGGAGTCTAAATAATCCAATGTTGATGACAAAGCCGTTTCAAAGGAACGTGGTTCCTGCGCTGCCGCCATGTTGTTTGTGTTCGCGGTCGCAGCTCTGACGTCATCGGTTACTCCCGCTCTGTGATTGGCCCACAATATAGAGCGCTGTGATTGGCCCAACCAAACTATAGCGAGCTGTGATTGGACAGCCACAGCAGTGGATCAGGCTGCGAGGGTTCCAATGAAGCGTGCCTAGACCAAACTCTGCAAAGCAAGAATTTGGTCTAGTTCACTAGGCTATCATGGACCATGAAGAAAGCAGCTTTTGCAACTCGCAAGCAGCGGTGAACTGTCTATAGAGGATCAATTTGCTAACACACACACACACACACACACACACACACACACACACACACACACACACACACACACACACACACACACACACACACACACACACAACACTTGGATGGAGAAAAGGCGTCTGGCTGATACTCAGCCTGAATAATTGTCCCAGTCCGCCCCTGACGCTCACCCACCAAACTTTATAACCATTCAGCTAGCAGCTGGAGGTTAGCATTTGGGTTTTAGTCACCGCCCTGCCCTATCCATCAGATGTTTTTACCGTTGGAATGGCACCAGATTGAAAAAGTAATCCATCTGAAAACCCACTCTGGTACTGGCGGTGGATTAACAAGCAGCTTTTGAAATCACGGTCACATTCTTGCTCAGTTTTTGAGAGCTCCTGAAGATGAAATCCAACCATTTCTGTTTCTGTGCATCCTGTTCCTCTCGCAGACAAACATCCATTTTTTGGTTATAGGCTTTATTTAAAGTGCAGATTAGATAAGAAAGAAATCACTTCTTCACACCTGTAGCGATTAAACTCCCAGGTAGCTACACGGAGAGACTGGGAGTTAGTGTTAACAGTCCAGGGGAGGAGGGACCTGGATTCGACACTACCTGGATGGGGAGGAGCGGGGCATGATGACGCAAACCTGCCTTAATCCAAGTGTTTGTACAGAGCTGAAGCGAAGCTGCAGCTGAGAGAGCAGTATGCATGCATGGGGCTAAAAACTTCTTTAGGGTGTTTTTCATGAGGAAATAACAATAGAACATGGTCAAAAGCTCCAAAAAGTAGATTTTGCATGATATAGTCCCTTTAATGAACCTCTTGTTCTTTCACAGCTGACCTGATTGACAGCGGTCAGGCAGCTGATCAGCATGGTTACAGCTCAGTCAGTTTTACAGACAATGATCTAAACGTCACATGGACGTAGCTGAGAGTCATTCACGACTACTGCTAACAGATCAGGCAACATCTCAGTATGCAGATTATTTAAAAATATTTGACCACTATTATTAATTAATATTGACTTTACAACGTCTTATTTCAAATCTCTCATTAAAGGCAGCTGTGCTCCTTTGTGGATTGAATTCTGACTTTAATTCCATCACAGTAATGCTTCAAAATCTGCCATGGATATAATTAATCCAGCTAAACTTGATCCTGTAAATGCAACAAAGGTTTGGGAAAAGTTTGAATAAACCTTTAATCTGCAGGCGGCAGCTCTACTTTAGCTCAGTTCCATTTCTCTAATGACCTCTCAGTTCTTTAAACAAGGAGGAAAGATTATGGCTGTTTTATCCTTGGATAGTTTTGTTATTTTGGTGAACTGACCCTTTAATCTTAAAGCATGTCAAAGCCACTGAGCAGCTTTTGCTCTGAGCTGGTTAACTCACTTCCTGTAACCATAACCCCTTAACTACTCAGCAGAACATAAACATCAGTTTGTTGTCTGAAGCCAGAACTAGACTATGTCCACACACGCACGCACGCACGCACGCACGCACGCACAAACACACACGCACGCACGCACGCACGCACGCACGCACGCACGCACGCACGCACAGAGAGAGAGAGAGAGAGAGAGGGGTCAGGCTGACCCAACTCCCTCTCTGTCTCAGCCATGTGTCTCTCATGACCAGGCAACCGCCATGACTTCTCTACGTTGGCGAGGAAGCGGATCATGGCGGTTCTGAACATGGCGCGCACCAGGCAGCAGCTGTTGCAGCGCTCTGAGGAGTCAGAGGATGAAGGCATGATGAGCGAGGGGGAAGAGGACACCTGGGTGTTCCCTCTGGTGCAGATGAAGCCTCTGGGCATCCGGGTAGACGAGCAGGTCACACAGGTGAGCTCAGGTCCTGATGAACTAACGACCCGTTACTACAGCTGGTTCTTATTGCACATGTGAGAAATAATATCAAAGAAACCACATTTGTAAAATGTCTGCCTTCACTTCCTCTCTCTTACCGGCCCGGTCTGATCCAGCGCCTGCTGACAGACGCTGGGTCGGACTCCACTGTGTATCTAACATCAGGTTACTTCAACCTGACCCGCGGCTACATGCGGCTGGTGCTCGGGGCTGGAGCCAGCTACCGCATCCTGACTGCCTCCCCGGAGGTCAACGGGTTCTTCGGGGCTAAAGGCGTGGCCGGGGCGATCCCCGCAGCGTACATCCACATCGCCCGGCAGTTTTACAACCAGGTGTGTCGACTGGGCCAGCAGGAGAGGGTCCACCTGCACGAGTACCACCGGTCTCAGTGGACGTTTCACGCTAAAGGTCTGCACAAGAAAAACACTCAGGTCCACAGCTAACAGGTTTCATTCACATGTTTGTAAAAATAGTCAGAAAATACTTTCTGTCTAGGTGTGAGTGTGTGGCTGTTTGTCTCTTTGTGTGTCCCTGTGATGGACAGGCGACCTGTCCAGGGTGTCCCCTGTCTCTCAGCCGATGACTGCTGGAGATAGACACCATCTCCAGATCCTACTGAGGATGAAGCGGTTTATATAAGTGAGATCTGCTCATATTACAGCCAGATGTAAAAACTACTCCTAATCCCATCAGTGCTTCAGACCCTGCTCACTCTGGGCTCTGCTGGGTTAGAGTAGTTCAGACTAATTAAAGTGAAGTTGTGTCGGCCATCTTTATGAAGGGTTTCATGTATCCTAAAGAAAAAAAACCTTACAGTAACCTGAAACATTCTGTTTACCTTCAGACAGGAGTCCTGTCTGGTGATTCCTCTGCCTGATAGGCATTTTTTCCTCAGGCGCTGTTTGTGAGAAATCTTTGTCTCTGGGTTTAGTGTAGTAAACATGCTTAAACGTTTTTTCAGCCTTAGCAGATCTTTTGTCGCCTGACCCAGAACAGTTTCCTTTCTTTTGTCACAAAGGGACTTACATGATATCAGCTTACCAATCAGGACCTCCACCTTGTTTCTGTTTTTTATGTTTATCTTCATTTTTCAAGAATCTATTAAAGAGAAAGTAGGTCAGTTATGATGGAGTAGATGGTGTGCTAAATAAAATTATTTTGATGACGAACCAAACTTGTTTGGAATGTTCTCCTGCTGACGCGCGCTCATGAATAGAATAAACTATTTAACTCTGGAACATTCTAGGTTAGCTGGATAAATAAAACACCTGATGATTAAAACAAATCTGAGGCAGAAGATCTGAGTATTAAACAAGCTTCCTGACTCTAAAAGATCACTTAAAGATGGCCGCCACAGCTAATCAACCTTTAGCAAACACAAAAATATGAAAATTCCATTCAGTTTCCCAGATATTTTGCTTAAATTTTACATAGTAGTAAACGAGTCATTTGCAGCAAATGCTTAGAGCACTGAAGGATTCTGCAAAGTCTTTCAGAATCTGAGCAAAACGGCTATAACTCAGTCATTTTATACATGAGATGATTGTAGTTTTGTTATGGAGGTTGTGGGTGAATGTTAGATCTTTATTTTTGGTATTTTAGACCTGTGTTCTAAAACGACCCTCCAAGTATCAGTTAGGTGATGTTTTGTTATTATTTAGTGTGTTTTCTCTAAAAAACCTGACTTATTAAGAACAAAGGGAACTATTTTACAATATAGTTTACACACACACACACACACACGCACGCACACTGCCTGACCGTCTGGATAAAGAGGATCAGTGAGAGCGATCCACTTTCGGTTCTGCTGTTCTTGCTGTGGTTGTGATGGTATGTCGGCTGAGACAATAGCTTGTACAGTCACTCTGTTGTAGCCCCAGGGCAGGGATGCACACTCACTCTCATACTTTTGGGTTTTGGATCAACACAGGGGATTTTCTACATGTGCTTCCTGTTAGTTGTGGTTTTGGTCGACAGAAATCTGTTCTGGAAACATCTCTCTGAAGCATTACCTCCTCTCTGATTCACACTTCTCCCCTCCCCCCTACAGGTCTATGGTATTACCTCCAGGGGCAGGATCGGCCTTGCCTCACTCTAATTGGCTCCCCTAATTTTGGTTACCGCTCGGTTCACCGTGACCTGGAGGCCCAGATTGCCATAGTAACAGAAAACGAGGAGCTGCAGAGCCAGCTGCAGGAGGTCTGCTCATTACCCCCCCCCCCCCCCTTCCCTAAAATCAGCAGCCAGAAAAGTGATAAATGACTGTGTAACTGTAACCTGAACTCACACACACACACCTGTGTTTTACTTTGACAGGAGCAGGAGATGTTGTACCAGCGCTCCACAGAAGTGTCCAGCTCCACCTTCCAGCGGCCCGACCGCTACGTCAAGCTGTGGGTCAAACTAGTCACACCCCTCATCAAGAACTTCTTCTGAGAGCAGGTGCAAACACTCACACACGCATGCATGCACACACACACACACGCATGCATGCATGCACACATACACACAAACACGCTCATGATTCATGGACACCATTTCATTTATTTTACGTAAAAACGGTTCAGATTCCTTGAAGGAGTTCATGATGTTTTTGATCGAATCTTTAAAATAACAATATTCCAAGACCTTATCTGTTACACAGTGTGCAGCTACTAACATCAAGCTGTGGCTCAATATTAGTGAAAAAGCTGAAGTTCTAGCCATTTTTGTTACAGAAAAGGTTGATTAGCGATGGTGGTCGTCTCCAGTTGGGTTGACTCTAAAAGTTCTTCAGCTGTAGGTGTTTATTCAAACACTACAGACACACTCCTAAATGCAAAAACATTATGACCAGCCTTTTGGAGTCAGGTAGCATGTTTTATTTTCAGATCTGCCCCAGATTTGTTTTAATCATCAGGTGTTTATTTATCCAGCTGACCTAGAATGTTCCAGAGTTAAATAGCTTATTCCCTTCATGAGCGTGCGTCAGCAGGAGAACATACCAAAGAAGTTTGGTTCATTTGTCATCAGAATAGTTGTATTTATCACACCATCTAGTCCATCATAACTGAGCTTAGTGGACGATCAAAAGTAGGAAAAATTAGCATGAAACAAGCAGCTGGGTGATAAAACAGGATTTAAATCTGTGTGGAAAAGTCAATAACAGTGATTGAAAGTTGAAAGTAGGTCATTTTTGAAAAAAAATAAAAAATGTCAGAAATTTTTTTTTCCTTGTAAAGTTGACAACAGCCTTCATTCAGATGGCTATTTTATAATGAGGTTCTAAACGTTTGGGTATCGTTTACACAACTTCCAATAGAAATGTGTTAACACTCACATTTAGCAGCACAATCATGCTCACCGTTAAGGGCAATTACCTGTACTTCACTCTAAATGAGTTAAATTATAAGTTTACCATCAAAGTATAATGATCACCACTTATTTTGTTTCGCTTTAATTCGTCTGATTCCTTCGTCCTGTTTGCATAACGTTTTTGTTCAACTTCAAAAAGTGTTTAAAAACCAGATGAGATGCAACCACCTCACACCCACCCTGTGTTTCACAGACCGGGTGAGACGAGCTGGATGGAGATTTAGAAATTTAGAGCTGATCACAAACTCTCTCCTTCTGGGAGGTTTAGTCTTTTTTGTGAGTTTCTGACTGATGTGAGTTGAACGATCACCAGCAATAACAAAGTGTCACATAAGTTGATTTTTTAACGTCAGAAACTCAAAAATGAGGAAAAATATTCAACAAAATGGAATCAGATCTTTTAATGGTTGGAAAAAATGTGTAATTCGTAGAGATCTGCGTCATTTTTGGTGTTTTTGTTCAGAGTTGGTCTTTATTGGTTTGTAGACAAAACACAGCCGTCAGCATACTGTGCAGAAACACACACACACAAACTAGAAAGACTGTGGCTTCTTCAAAATGTTTGCAGTCATTGCGGCGAGTCCGAAATCTCAGGCCCCGTCTTGGTCTTCCCAGCAGCCAGAATCACCACGGTGAGAGCGGGGACAGCGAGTCGGCTGATTCACGGCTGTAGAGGAGTGAGTCAGTGTGGCGTTATGGTGATGATTTGACACTGTGGTCTTTGAGTCCTGTCAGGGCTTGAAGAGGTGAAGCCGGTGGGATCATGAACCCAGAATCAGAGCAAACAGACGAGTTCTGCTGTCTGGAAACCAGAAGTTCACGATGAGCAGAGAGTCTGCTGGAGTGAAGCAGCTTTTAGGGGTCAGATAAGTTCAGGGAGGTGTGTGAAGAGACAGGTTTATCCTCTACTCTGATGCTCCAGCTGAAGGGAGGCCTATCAGCTGCTGATGAAATGAGAGAAAGCCGTTCAGTTTCTGAGAACAGGAAGTGTCACAAGCTGGGTACTGACGGTAAACGGGCGGTGTCTTATCGCCACCTGAGCACTGCCAGCACAGAGGGAAAAGGCTTGAGTCATCTGCTGCCAGAAGGAAGCAGTTTAAAATAGATCATCTTTCTGCCCTGTAGCAGAACAAATATGCACGCCATGATCCTCCTACCGTAATGAGCGTATTATTTAAACCCATTGTTAGAAAATAGTGAGAGAACTGGTTTCATTTTGGCTCAGTGACCGGCGCTCAGACGGGCTGGCTGATGACTCTTGACTCGACCTTTTACAGCGTATTATTAACAGGGCTTGTGAAGGCTGCAAATACCGCACCATGTGAGCTTTGACCGTAATAAACCATAACAATAAAGTCAAAAATCAGGCCTCACATGCAAGATGTCTTCTTATACCCATAAAACATCTTCCTACCTGGCTTATCTTCTACTGACTGGTCAGATTATTTTTTCTTTCTAGGAAGGATAAAACATTGAAAATGTATTTAATTTCATTTAAATACCATGATGCTTGAGCACAACGTGTGATATTTCTCCCCGATCACAGCGTACTGTGTCTGAAACTATTTCAGAAGCAGATGACTGAGGAGTTCTCATACGTTTTCTTCGTCATCTTTCTGAACAATTTTATGTTTTTTATATCTGGAGGAAATTCAGAGGAAAACAGCTGACACACAGTTATAAGATGAGTTAGAAAATCTGAATTTAACTATTTAAATTTAGCCGTTTTTTAGTGGTTAAAAATAAAAATCGTTGGGTGGAACATGTTTATTTTCTCCCATTTATTATCTGTAAGTATGTTTTGTTTTCAGATAACCTTTGTGTGAGTTCTTTTTTTAAAGTTCTTGTTTCCTTCTGGCGAAGGGACCCGCCCACTTCAATTCCAGTATCTCCTCTTTTTTCTGAACAAGGAAAAAAAACAACAAACAAAAGCCTTGCCAGTTAGCGGTGTGAACAGATCTTATCAGCACCTCCCCTCATTGTTAGAAACAGCCTGAGGCTGATCCAGAGTCAGCAGAGTTCTCTGATGACCACTCAGCAGGTTTGGGTGGTTTCTGGGGGACATGGCTGCCCTCTAGTGGTCAACCAGAGACCTGCTCTGGCATCAGAGTGGATCTGACGGAGAGTTTGGGATGAATATTCTGGCCTCTGAGCAGCTGTGATAGAGCAGCAACGAGGAATCAATTAGAGAATTTAAAGCTATTTAAATTTTGTTTAGTTGCTTTGGATTGCGCAAAAGTCTTGAGCCACAGTTCTTTTTTATGTTTTCTTTCAAACACTCATACTTTCTAAAGGTTTTATGATCTTTTACTCATTTTCATCCACTTGTCTGATCATTTTAAAAGGATTTTAATGTTAACTTAGTTATTCTGACATCCAAATAATTCAGGTGAAAAATTGGCTCCTAAAACCCAAAGAATGAACCAGCGTTAGCGCAAAACTTAGCAAAGAACCATGTAATTTGGATAAAGACTGTTTGTTTCCCACATCCTGTCCGAGTCACAGTTTGTTCTTATTTCTTTGATCTAATCTATAAATACAATTGTAGCAACAACAACAAAGTGATTCCCAAAGTTTTATTAGCAGAAAACCTGTCGTTGGCTGAGACTAAATTTCATTAAACATTTACTTTTGTACTTTGGACTCTTTGATTGGATCTTCACCTTTGATATTTGTGAAAACAACTGAAGAATCAGCAGATTTTTTATGAGTAGTTCAACTTGTTAATAGCCTGATTTAACATCTGCCATTTTCAAAATGTTTAATCATTGGTATTTTCAAAATAAAAGTATATAAAAGCACTTTGCAAATTAAAAAGATACAAATCCGTCATTTGAAATCCAACACAAAAAGGATAACTGGATAAAAATCTTGTTTTCCTGGCTTCGCCATCTCCATTTCAGTAAGACATGAAGATATTAGTTCAAAGAGGAGGCTGAAGTCTTTGTTACTGTACAGGGAACCCATCCATGGTTCTGATCCTGAATAAACGGATTCTTCAGAAGACAAAAGCCTGGGAGCTGATAGGGGGGCTGACCTGGAACATTTCAGCATTCACATCTCGTCCTTCATGATAACAAAACCCCACAGCTGATCCCCTCAACAGGGAGTTTCTGTAACTTGAGATTCCGCACAGAATAGTGGACATTTTTCCCTTTTTGTCTGCAGGTGGGTTTTGTGTTCCTGTTCTGAGGTGAGGGTCTGAGTGAAGGTCGGCCCTGCTGGTGCAACGCTCCATCAGCATGCTGAGTCAGCATCACCTCCTCAGAGGAAGTGGCTCCATCATGCACACACAGGAGAGGGTGCATGCCATGAATTTGGGGGTAAATCCTCCACATTTAAGCTCTTACTCTGTTATTCAGCACACTTCATCAAAGTGGTTCTAACTGGAAACATTTAAAGAAAACAAAACCACTCCTCTGTCCATCCACGTGTTGCATGTATGAACAGAGACGAGCGTCTCTGTTGTAATGATGAACAGACGGGTGTGGTGAAGCACTTCGGTCCCTCGAGGAGCTTTAATAACAGCTCAGACGGTGTGTTTACAGTTCTGCCCAGAGAATATGTGTACAGTTGTGTTATGTTTGTAAATTAAAGGAAGATGAGATTTTATTAAATGTTTGTCCTTTTTGTTGTCAGGGGCACAAGATCAATAAAGTTTTAGTCACAAAACGGACACCAAAGTAATCCTTGATTTTCACTTGATTAGAGATCAGATTATTAAAGCTGACATGAACACTGTGGTCAGGATCAGCTGGTAATGAGTTTAACGTTTGTTTGGTTCCGACAGGCTGAAAAGACACAAAAACTCCAGAGACACAAAAATGTAAATCTCTATCTGTAGTTCAGCATTCATCCTTGACTCGGGGAAATATCAGGCTCTTTAGTTGCTACAGGGCGAGCAGGAGGAGTATCAACCATTTTTCATTCAGGTCTGTTAATCCATCCCTTATAATTAATAGCTACATATTTTTGAACATCTAATTCTTAGTTTCCCTAATCCAAACTGCAAAGCTCTAAAACAGCTTGTTTGTATCGTCCACCAGGCCCTTAATCTCAATTTTGGATGGTGTTAAATACTGATAAGGTCATTGTGGTGGGGGACTTTAACATTCATGTTGACATTGAAAGTGATAGCCTCAACGTAGCCTTTAATATCTTAGACTCAATTGGTTTTACGCAAAGAATACATAGCTCCAAACATGACTCTAAACTTTCTGCTGTTAAATCCAGACAAGACTGAAGTTATGGACCAGAACCTCAGAAAAGGAAACTGCTTAGTCAGTCACCTGATCTAAACGGTATTAAATTAGCCTCCAAGAACAAAGTAAAGAACCTCGGTGTAATCTTTGACCAGGACATGTCATTCAAATCCCACGTTAAACAGGTTTGTAGGATTTCCTTTTTCCACCTTCGGAATATTGCTAAGATTAGAAACATCCTGTCCAGGAATGACGCTGGAAAACTGGTTCATGCATTTATTACCTCAAGACTGGATTACTGCAATTCATTACTATCAGGAGGTCCACAGAATATAGTCAAAAGTCTTCAGCTGGTCCAAAATGCTGCAGCTAGAGTTCTGATGAGAATTAAAGAGAGATCACATCTCTCCTGTTTTAGCTTCCCTACATTGGCTGCCTGTTAAATTCAGAATAGATTTTAAGATCCTCCTTCTCACATATAAAGCTCTTAATAATCAAGCTCCATCATACATCAGTGATCTGATTGTTCCATATGTTCCTAACAGAGCACTTGGCTCTCAGACTGCAGGTTTACTGGTGGTTCCTAGAATATCTAAAAGTAGGATGAGAGGCAGATCCTTTAGCTATCAGGCTCCTCTACTGTGGAACCAGCTCCCAGCGTTAGTGCGTGAGGCAGACACCTTGTCTACTTTTAAGACTAGACTCAACCCTTTTGTAGTTATGCTGCTATAGGCTTAGACTGCTGGAGGACATACTGACCACTTTCCACACTCTACTACTTTCTGCTACCACTACCCTCCAATTGCATTATTTCTTGTTATTTCAGCTGCTAACGTTATGTTTTCTGTAAGTGTAGAAGAAGCTACGCTGGCGTTCTACCAAGCTGTGATGCCCTCCCGGACGGGGCCATCGGCTGGCACACTACTGCTAACCACTGAACATTGTCCCTCTCTTGATATTTTTTACTTTTTGTGACATAGGAAGTACTACCACTAGTTCATATGTTGAATTGTAGATTTACTCAAATAAAGACAGTTTATTTTGTTAAGAAATAGAATATCTAAGAAATCACAATTTAGGCAGCCAGAGGAACACTACTTGGTATAAATGTTGTCTGTGTGTATCTGCTCTGTCTTAAACAGTAGTGAGTCTTGGCAGATGGCTGCTCATACTGAGCCAGGATCCTCTGGAGCTTTCTTCCTGTTAAAAGGGAGTTTTCTTCTCCACTGTTGCTACATGCTTGCTTAGTATGGGGATTGCTGTAAAGTCTGACACAAGTCAGTGTCTCAATTGAACTCAATTGGAATGTTTACTTTGTGAAGTGCTTTGAGACGACTCTTTGTGATTTGGCGCTATATAAATAAACTGAATTAAATGCTGTTTGATTTATTCCAGCTGTTTCACGCTGAGCGGGCTGTCTAGAAGGAAACATCTGCAGCAAAATAAAAAACCTGACAACCGACTTAATCACTCCGACTTTGACGCATTTGAAGCAGAAAAAAAAATAAGTTCTGCCAAATTTTGTCTCTTTAAAACCTGCTGGAGTTATCCCAGTCTGCAGTGGTCAGGTGGTAATAAAGCTGTGTAAAGAAACAGAGCTCTGGGCTGTCCTGTGTCGTCTGATCCGATAAGACATCAACAGCAGGATGTGAGAACAACCCTGAAAACTCACCTCGCCAACTGCATCCTGTGTGGGTGTTGATCAACAAACAAACCACAGCTGAGTGTTTCAGCATTCCTCTGCAGATCCAACACACTTTTTAATGCCACAAGCATCTTTTCACAAAGGGGAATCTCCCAGTTTACTCGAGCTTTCATCTCCTGGTTGACAGGTGTTGTTTATGTACATGGGATCATCTCAGCTGCCAGATTTGCTGTTTGGATAAGATCTGTTATTAGTGATTTTATAACCTACCCAGGTTTAGATAAGATCCTGAGTGACAGATTTACTGTATTAAAGTGCCATTATACGCATTTACAGCTGAATCAGCAGGTTTGAAATAACACCAATAAAAATACATTCTCCACATTTTCTTTAGATTTACCAAACCATACTGACTTCTGTGAAAATAAAACTAACTTTTGAAACATTAAAAAATGTTTGAATATTTTAATGACAAAAAAGAATAAATTACAAGAAATCTGGATAATAAATATTTTGCGGTTTCCTTCAGTTAAACAGTGTACTGACAACAGATCAACAGCAGTAAGAAAACAGGCTTGTTAAAGAGGATTATCGCTTCATCAGGTCCAGCTTTATGAATCTGAATCAGACAGTTTGTGATTTGTTCTGTTCAGCGTTTTGTCATGATGGTTTTCTTTTATGTTCTCCAAGCACAAGGATCCAGTTTTACTACTTTTTCTCTTCCTGTTGAGAAGCAGCAGAGACGTGATGTACTTAAACCAGAGCAGCTGCTGAGCGTGAAAAGGCTCTTGGGTCAATATGACTCATTTCAACAGCAATTACAGCTGATTTTCAGATGTGTGGGAGTCTGAACCAGAGGGTAGAGTCGATGTGCTGCTCAGGTCAGGCCCTCAAACACTCACATGATGGGAAAATAACAAATACCGACTTCTCCTGTGTAAATATGAGGTCAAGCCTGTGACGAGGGGGTACGTCCATTCAGACAGAAACAAAGGACGAGCAGGTCTGAGAGTCACTGACGTGGGAATATCTGGTCCAGCTCCGCTCTGGTTTCCATACAGCTCTACAGTCCTCTCAGGGTGGAGATCTTCTTCTTCCGAGCTGCCAGCATCTCATAAAACGGGTCTTTGCTGATGGCGGCCCTGTAGGTTTTAAGAGAAGACTGTCAGACTGCAGCTTCATCATTATTCTGAATATCTGGAAGGAAAACGACTCACTTGATGCTTTTGATCCATTCATCCTTCTCCTCCGTGGTCGGGGCAGAGATTCTGTAAACCGTGTGGTTGCCCTCGACGACCCGGCCGTCTGCCTCCGTCTTACAGGCCTTGATCACCTGATCTTTGTTGTTGGCAATGAAGAGCTCAAAGCAGTTCTGGGAAACGAACGTGGAATAAAATGAGTCAGGAGGTTCACGTAGACCAAGAAACTAAAAAACATGCATCAGAAATGTTTCAGCTTGGAACACGTTTTAAACACCCCAAACAGCAAGTACGTTTTCTTTCTTCAAATATTTATGTCAGGATTCCTGCAAATGCGTGTGCTACCATGACAACCATTATGCTGCACACAGTGGGCTACTTATTTAGCAGCTTGTATCCGTTTCACTAAAGAGAAACTATGATAAACTCACCCAACAGGCTCTTTATTCTGAAATGTTTCTCATTTATCTTTTGTGTTCCGTCTCATTGTAAATTTACAGGAAATGTTTCCACGTAAACAAGAAGAAGTGACAGGAAGTCTGTTAATCTGACTCTGAAGAAGTCTGAAACTTTGGAAGGAGAAATGTGCCGGAATCCCATCGTGTGTGACAAAGAAAAAAAAAAGAGTTACTATTTAAGATAAGTCAGATAATTAATCTGCATTAAACAAGCATCTGAAACAGCTAAGAATGAATCAAGAACATTTCCAACACCACATCCACCAGAACATTTCCAACTCTTTCAATGAGAAAACAAACATTCTCTAGTTGCTTCAGACTAGTAATCGGACCTGCAGCCGTGTTTAATCCATTTTAAACATGTTTTCTTTATTTTAGCCCTGATGGATACCCTTAAAGTGTTAACCTATACAAAAGAAGAGCCAATGAAGAAAAGATTAGTAGCTTACTGGCTTCTTTGAGTCTTCCACTTCTCTTACACTCAGATTTTCCAGAGGAATAATGCCTCTGGGTTCTTTATCCTTGTAAACAGAATAAATTACAGAGTGAGTAACTCTAAACAAGCATTCAGTGTTGATCAGAATCCTGCAACAAAGAACTCACTGTGGTGTATTCAAAGTAGTAGAGGCAGTTATCTGTGAGAATGAACCAGCGTCTCTTCCAGGTCTTCACTCGCCCACCTGAGGACAGATTATAAAGAACTAGATCTTCCCAGCGACACACAGCAGCAGCACGAACTAGCGGGTTAATTAAAGCCCACAGAGCAGAAGCTCAGGTTAGAACTTGGCCCAGCAGATGTGAAGTGTTGTTCTTCACATCGGGACACGGCAGCAGAGGGTAACGTCTGACATGAACCATGATTTATTCAGACTTAAGTTGTGATGCAAAGGTGAGCGCACACCGATGGTGGGGGGAGGGGGGCAGCTCTGTGGCAAAGCAGTGCACTGAAGCTGGAGAGGTTAAAGAATACTTACCTCCTGGAGTCACAACCATGAAACACAAACGAGAACAACGTTAACAAGAGGCCAGCAGAAACACATTTACTCTACTTCATTCATCTTCAACATAACTCAAGTTTAATCTTGATGAAGAGGGTGTTTCTCAAACTGTCCACATGAGGGCGATCTGCTTACAGCCGTAAAAAGATGAAAATGTTCACTTACCGAGTTTCAGCAGCCAGCCTTCTCTGTCGGGGTTGAAGAAGGTGTGAGTGAGATCGTTCCCATCGTCCTCTGGGATCTTAAAGGGTTCGTTCTTGATGCTGTCATACAGATTCTGCAGAACACAGAACAGTGGTTTACTGGAGGAAGCATCCCTGAACATAGAGACATGTTTCAGGAGCACTGCTGCAGGATTCCTTTGCTAGAAATGTTTGTCTTAACCTTTTACTTAGCAAAGCAGCAGCTGTTGTCTGGTTTGTTTTGGGCAAAGTTGTGATTATAAAAATCATTTTTACTGCATTTCTGGTTTAATCTAAGCAGCTACAACTACTGTTGCTTTACTCTGATATTAGCATGCATGTAGGTGAACACTGGAGTAAAAACAGCATGCCTCTAACACAGGAAGCCACCATAGAGCGATGCAAACCACAAAACATAAGGTAGCTTCAGTTCCAGCTTGTCTGCAGCCTCTGCTGCAGTCGGTACGTTTTCTTTAAAAAAGTGACAACAGAAACAGCACGTCTACTTAATTATAGTGTACTATAAAAGCCCATGTGGCCTTCCTGTGGGGACGATTACTGCGAAGATTCCACTTGGATCCATCAGATCAGGTCACCAACTGGTCCATCATTTAATGAAAATCAGAAACAAGTGCTGCTTATTTTAAAATCAGATGATATGGATACATCCACCAGTTCAACCAGCATGTTTCACGTGTTTCAAACCAGATGCTCTTTAAATAAAATGACAGTTATTTTATATCACATTAAGGAGTCTGACAGCAAGATGTGTCATAATTATAGAGATTATTAAAAAGGAGAAAAACGCTCCAGATATTGGATTAAAGGTGGATTTAAACGTTTAGAATCATAATAACATATCCTACAGGAGGAATTGATGCAAGTAAAGACAACACATTTCACACAATCAGACTAAAACAGAGGTTTAACATAATATATATTATAATAAACTCCTATGTGTCCTTGTTTGTAGTGATAACAGCACATAAACAGCTACATTTGCAGCATTATTATATGTGGACATAAAGAACTCACGCAAAGAACAAAAGAACTTGAACAAAAGCTCCAAACACGATCTCGACTCACCCTGAGGAGATCCTCGGGTAGATCTCCTCCATCATTGATGCCTCTGTTCATGGCGGTGAACCTCTGAACCGACGGCTTGTCCTTCACGTTGGGGTTGTGTAGACTCGTGTTCAACATGATCACAGCAAACGACAACACGTAACACGTATCTGAAAACAGACAGACCGTGTATTTAGACCGTTTTCATTTGATAACATATTAATGCCACTGCTGCTCTTACTTGCTCTCTATTCTAAAAGTTTCTGTTTAAATGTCACAACAGTATAAAAGTTGGAACATAGAAATGTTAAAAAATAAATGAACAAAAACACATCTTGTTTGATGGTAAAGTTTACTTTAAAATATTTTGCTGATGATTATAAATGTCCCCCCCTCCCTCGCTCTCCTACCCGTGCTCTGGAACACTCCGGGGTTGCAGTGACAGTATCTCTGGGCGAACGCCTCCATCATGCGGTCGATCTTCTGGGCCTCTCCAGGCAGCCTGAAGCTCCACAGGAACTGCCTGAGAGCCTGAACCAGGTTCAGGTCCGTGAACTCGTGCAAGTCCAGAAAGGCGTGCAGAACCTTGATGTTAAACTCATCTCTGCACGACAGAGAGCCCACACAAACACACACGCCCACACAGAGGAGAGTTGTGGGATAAAACAGTTGATCTTGAAAAACTGCCAGTGCATCATTATGAATCATGTTCAGTAACAAACACCATCAACTCCGAAAAGCCTCCAGAGATAAAGATCTCTGGAAGAATGAGCTAGTTTTCTACTTAAATCAAACTTTGTGTTTGAAGAAAGGGTTGAACTTTAAAATGACTCACCTCTCTCCCAGATAATCACCGATGGCCGTTTTATTAAGCCCCTCCCCCTTGTAGAGAAACTGAGCGATGTCTTCGCTGGTGTTTTTTAGGAGTGTGCTCTCAATCAGGAAGCAAATGCCCTGGGAACGAAAGTCGTTCTTGTATTAATCATTATTTATCATCAGGATGGCATTTGCTCTACACAGGAAGTTTAAAGTGGGCCTACGCTCGTTATTTCAATATATCTGCAGTGGTCTCCACTATCAATGAACGTCTTGTGAGTCGTTCTCTGTGGAAAAAAACTTTAAAGCTCCTGTTTTCGGAAGAAGAAGTTAGCCGGAGGAGAGGGGGGCAGAAAACAGCTGGATATGGAGCATTGCTCACTAATATTCATGATGTTCAAACATCTCTCCTCTGATTGGCTAACAGCAACGCGACTCTACCACTGACTGTGTTTGATTTGCAACGTTGATGTTTTATCTCCACAAATAACACAAGCCTGGAGGAGTTCTGCTGTTTGGTGGAGTTGCTAATGCTAACAGTTAGCTTTTACCAGCTGAGACATTCTCTGCTGTTTCCTGGACGCTAAACCAACAACAGCCTTCCTCGTCACAAGTCAAGGTGGGTGAGTCAATGAATGCTGATTTAAGGTGTGACGTAGCTCTGTCAGGCTTTTCTAATCTGAGCGTTACCACGTTTGTTTTCCATCAGCAGCTAATGCAGGAAATAGGGATAGACAACCATTTTCACGTTCAGCCTTCATGTTAATCTCAGAGTGACTGATTTTTTATCAAAAAGAACAAATATACGTTTCTCAGTGAAATTCCTGTTTATAGTAATGTCTAACTAAATCTAAGCTTCAAACTCATCATTTAAATGAAAGGGCAATAAAGTATTTACCTTCACAGGGTCCATGTTGAACTTCTTTCGGCCAATGGCCATCTGTTTATTCCTCTGCATACTTTTCCTACAAACAGATGAAACATAAATATAATCTTATCACTAAAAAAACCCCAAATACATTCAGATTTTAGCAAGTCAAATATGTGGCTTTGATCATTTTTTCTGTTTTCTATCATCACATTAAACCTGTAGGCTGGTGTACATACAAGATAAGTAAATCAATAATGTAAACAACTCCAGCTGGCCCTGTCTCCATGAACATAGCTGCAGTAAAACAAAGGCTGAGCAGAGAGCTGCTGCCTACGCACGCACGCAGCCCAGAAACGGTCCTTGGGAGATACTTCACCTCTCTTCAGTCAGGCCCAGGTTTTCAATCTCACTGGTCACTTCTGTTATCTCATCCTTCAGCCTCTGAGAGAGAGAGAGAGAGAGATGGAGAGAGCGCTTCAGAATGATCAAACAACATGAAACTTATCTGTTCAACAACAACCATCTCAACCCTTCACCCTCTGGAGAAGCTTTGATCTCATTTTTACAGATTTCATAAACACCTCACAGGCCGGGACGTCACAACAAGCTCCTCCCACTGAAATGACGACTCACTAAAACTCCTAAAGATGCTGGCGTGATCCACCCTCCTTCAGACAGAATCAATCTTCCTCTCAGCAGGACTTTGATTCAGCTCTGGGATTTGTTGCACCTGTTCTGGGGTCAGTGCTGGCCACCCTCACCCCTGTTTCCACTTCTCCTCTTCCCTCCCTTTTGCTGACCCAGATTTAAGGGTCTATCCCCCACCCACCCCCCTCCAGACACTCACAGCCCCGTGTGAGCGTCAACAGAGCTGGGGAGACAGGATCAAAGACGGGCTGGCTTAGAAAGGTTATAAGAGGAGAGGAACAGATGGAGAAACTTGGAGCCAGCAGAACATGGCAAACCTGGATAATTACAGAGAGACAGAAGACCACAGATTACAGCTAAAATCATGAGCAAAGATCAGATCCCTCCATATGCGTTACCGTGGTAACGCTCTGATAAACTAAAGTCTTCTGTCTCCATTACTAGCATATTTCATGCTTCATTACTCATCAGTCCCTGAGGGAACAAGTGGGCGGAGCGAAAAGACGACAAACGAGACAATGTGTTTAACATCCATCAGTTCTCCCTGCCTAAAAGCTCAAAAGGCCCACTACCAACCCTCTCCAGTCAGGTCCAAATCATTCTGGATCTGAGCTGCGTTTTATTCAATTTTAACATTTAATTCAAAATGTATTTATTTATTTTTGTCTGAGACTGATCCCTGATCCCATTCAATAGCCACTGAATAAACACTGATCCTTCTGTGTGTGATGCATCTGCTACAGGTCAAAACATGACCAGGAATCAGCATCCGAGCACGAGTAGTCATGACTCTAGAGGACATTCACTCTCAATCACATGTCTGCACATTTTACTCTTTTGTTCCAGCAACAGAAGAAACTGACTCCAAGAGTGATCATGATTAGGAGAGTTAATAAAATACTAATAAACAAAAGTTATAAACACCAACAAAGGCATGATAGGGTTTAATAGTTAGTCAACTAGTCAATCTCAGGCTAATAAAAAACAAATAAAAAGGTTTAAGAACAAATTATATAACCATTAACAGCCATTCTATAAAAGATCATTACACGTTACAGATTTTCATGTTTTATTTGAGATGCTTTACACCATAACAAAATACATTAATGTAATTATTTAAACGAAATCTTGTTTCAAAATAATAAAAAAATGCCCTTAAAAATCATGACACACACACACACACACACACCCTAAACAAAGAGAACCATCCGTCTCAATCGTACAGTAACGCTCTGGTGATCATAGCCCTGAACCCCCAACACACACACACACACACACACACACACACACACACACACACACACACACACACGTCTAGACATGAAGGTGCATATCAAGGACACAGAGAGGAGATTGAGTTACAATCACGTGTTCAAACTAACTAAAAATGCAAACAAAACAGGGCTTTGACACATCTGCTGGTTTCAAGTTTAACACAATTCAAATATTCTTATGAATACAAAGTAAATGAAACCAAACAGAGTTTATAAAGTCACAAAAAAACTCCACAACCAGAGCAGCTACAGAAATCCTACATTAACTGTATCTGTAAAAATAATGCTGAGTCATATTTTCTATGTTACACAGCAATTTAACCATTTCATGTCAATTTAAAATAATTAGTTAATCCAATTTGATCTAAAACGGTTTCTACTAAATCCTAATCTTGTAATAATAATCTTCTCGTTTCTAGAACTAAACTCATTATTAATGATGATAAACAGTTAATGTTGCATTTTTTTATTGTGAATTTGGAGTTGAACTTTGTCTTTTCCTGTCAATAAAGTAAACAGCAGAACCCTTCTCCTGTGGAAACCCTTTGGTATTTTTAATTATTCTGTCCCTCAGTTCTGCTGCTTCAGCACAGAAACACACGTCTGGCTCTGATAGGAAAGTTTATGTCCACCGTCCTCAGCTGCTGCTCAAAGAAGAGTTTATATTGATGCCGTAACAGAAACAACATGATTTTGTGCTTACAGACATCCTAACAGCCTGTCATACACGGGGCCTAAATATCAGCAGCCTCGGACAACGATGGTCTTTGTTTGAAAAACTTCCTAACTCAAAAACAAGTGATTCATGCGAGTCTTATTTTATGACTAACAGAGCTTGTGCATCGGGCCCTAGTTGCACAATAACTGCATAATGTCGGTCCTGGAGCAGCACTGGTTCGATTTAGTTGTTTTAAAAGAAAATGCTGAAATAAATAAAACCTGTTGGAGCATCAGCAGACTCTGACACAGCTAGTGAGAGTGTTCTTACTTGGATGTCCTGCTGGAGCTCTTGTTTGCGCCGGCGGATGCTCTCCAGCTCCTGTCGCTCCTCTGGGCTCAGGTCATCAGGCACTGGGGGCAGAAAAACATGCTGCACTCAGACACAAAAGATCAAATATTCCCTCATCCTGCACAAAATACAATTACTGCTTCTACACACACTCACAAAAGAAGAAAGGAGACCTGAGAGTCCCACTGCTCAGGATCACTATGGCAACACAATCTCAACTCCATCAAACACACACACACACACACGGGAAGATGAAATCAAACTCCTTCCTTCTTACACAAACAGGATCTCAGATATGAAGTTAAAAATGACTTCGGAACAACAAAATCAGTCACGGAGCTCAGGAGGGATTGTACCATAACGTTTACGGCGTAAACGCTTTCAATTCAGTCAAATATTATAAAGTTAACTAAGAATCAAAGATGTTCCATATGTTTTTTAAAACTGCACTTTTTGGTCCATGATGAATGTTCATAGACATGGGTGAGGGTGCAGTAGGGCCACTCAGGAGGAACTGTTGGGATCAAAGTCACCACCAGTGTGTGAATGTGTGTGTGTGTGAATGGATGAATGAATGCTATACTGTAATGAACAGCACTTTGGAGCCCTCTGACTCTGGAAGGCGCTATACAAGTGTGGGTCATTTATCATTTATCATCAAAGTTCAAACATCAAGAAAAAACTCTAAAGTTGTTTTGAAATGAGAAGGAATCTAAATTTAAACCAGTACTGACTCAAAGACCTCTAATACACTGAACAGGTTTCATTTGAACACATATGCAATAACTTTCATTTCCTTTAGGCAAAACCACGAGCTTTACTGAAGACTAATAATATGAATCCACTATTTTTATAAGCTTCAGCTGTTTAGAAGTATATATGCATGTTTATGCTGTAGATGCTGCTGCTGCAGAAGAACCCAAAAGAAAACACTTTGCCTCCAAGAACATGTCTGTTTTTTTATTCTACCTCAGTAAAACGCAAATTCTGTCACAATAAAAACAAAACTGAATCTGTTCGTTCAGGAGCAGCTCCAGGCTTCGCTTCTTCTTCCTTTTTCTTGTCAATTAGATTCTTATTTACACAAGTCTGCAACAAGATGCAGCAAACCAAGTCAGATAATGCAGATTACTGACTAAAATCTGACAAACATCAGATTTTAATCTCGAACATAAGTACGGGTTTATTAGCGAGACTAAATATCCACTTACAATAAATACAGTAATTTACACGTTTCTGTAAATACTGAGGTCACCATATAAAACACACCCATAACAGTACAAGTGTGTATCCTGATAGAACAGAGGGTCGTGTGCCACAGACACACTAAAGATCTGCAGGAGGATGATAAGTCACTGGTGGCGTTTCTGGAGAAACAAAAATAAATAGAAACGATAGAAACGACAAATGCAGAACTGTAGGGGCATATTTCACATCACACATCTAAACTGTCCATTACAGTATCGTTTCCACTTTTGGGTGCCTAAAAAGATTTTCTAATGCACAATTAGGCTATAATAAAAATGTCAGAGAAGGAGCATAATTAATGCTGAGTAACAAGCAGCCACAAAGACGGATCAAGCTGTGCTGCGGCTGTTTGTCAGCCTCATTAGACCAATCCTGCTGAGGGATTCAAAAGTGTTTGAAATGTTCATTTGACTTTGGCAACATGACCGAGTCACTCAGAGCTCCGCAGGAACGGGGAACAAAGAGACCAGACTCCATTTAAAACATGTTAGCTCCTCATATCACTCTGACATAAAACTCATAAAACCACCTTTAGGTCTAACAAACATGGCTTAGATGTTTTCACACGTTTAGGCTCTATTCAATCTCTGACATGCAACAGTTAGCATACAAAAGTCTGAAAGAGTACTAGTTAAAGTAGAGATAAGTTAAGGAAACTGAACTTTGCCCAAAAGATGCTTCGTCATCTTGAAACAAGGGCAGCTGTGTTTAGGGCTCTAGTGAGGATTTGCATGAAGGTTTAACATTTAGCTGAAACTTGGTGACACCAACCATCTTAAAGCTTGTGAAAACCAGTTGAGGTGAAGGGTAATCTCTCATGCATGGTGGTTTGACTTCACTGTGAAATTCCATCCATCCATCCATTTTCTCCCGCTTATCCGGAGTCGGGTCGCGGGGGCAGCAGCCTAAGGAGGGAAGCCCAGACCTCCCTCTCCCCAGCCACTTGGGCCAGCTCCTCCGGGGGAATCCCAAGGCGTTCCCAGGCCAGCCGAGAGACATAATCTCTCCAGCGTGTCCTGGGTCTTCCTTTGGGTCTCCTCCCGGTTGGACGTGCCCGGAAAACCTCACCAGGGAGGCGTCCAGGAGGCATCCTAATCAGATGCCCGAGCCACCTCAACTGGCTCCTCTCGATGTGGAGGAGCAGCGGGTCTACTCCGAGCCCCTCCCGGATGACCGAGCTCCTCACCCTATCTCTAAGGGAGAGCCCAGCCACCCTGCGAAGAAAACTCATTTCGGCCGCTTGTATCCGCGATCTCGTTCTTTCGGTCACTACCCAAAGCTCGTGACCATAGGTGAGGGTAGGAACGTAGATCGACCGGTAAATTGAGAGCTTCGCCTTTCGACTCAGCTCTCTCTTCACCACGACAGACCGGTACAACGCCCCCATCACTGCAGACGCAGCACCAATCCGCCTGTCGATCTCACGCTCCACCCTTCCCTCACTCGTGAACAAGACCCCGAGATACTTAAACTCCTCCACTTGGGGCAGGACCTCGTCCCTGACCTGGAGAAGGCATTCTACCCTTTTCCGACTTCACTGTGAAATTGCAAAAGTTATGTCTGACAAAAATCTGCTTTGTAGTGACGTGGAACTAAATGTCAAATATTGCAAATATTTTCTACACTTTTTACTTTTATGTTGTTTTTTTAAAAATAAAATTAGCTGTGATCGTCTTTTCATTAGTTATTAAAACCAGAATTATTTAACAATGATTAGTCATCGAGTTTTTAAAAACAGCATTTATACATTTAGTTTAGCTGAAACCACACCTCTGCAGGGCACACTAGACGGTACAGTCTGATGTGTAGCTAGGGCTGGGCGATAAATCGAAAATTTATCGTTATTGAAATTTCTGACTCTAATCGATATAATTTTTCCCATGTCACAAAATTCGATAATAAAAAAAATGAAAAGATGTGTGTAGGTTGGCAACTTTCATGTCCCTTTAAGAAGCTGTACTACCTCCAGTCACATGACAACATGACTCAACATACTGCACATGACAGCCCCATCTAGTGGACAACTTTTGTTTTTGCGCATACATGTAGTTATTGTCCATTTATCGTTATCGAGGTGAACTCCTCAGTATACCGTTATATTGATTTTAGGCCATATCACCCAGCTCTACGTGTAGCTGTTGAGCTTGAATGAATAACTACAGAAAAGTATACTTATACAGGCGTTCACTTAAAAGACTAAAGTTTTTAGCAGAAGTTTCGGATAATTTCAACCTTTCGCTTTCATGTGAAACACCTCGTGATTATTATCTTGGGAGGTGTTATATAAAAAATTGTTTCTTCTTTATTCTTCTAAAATTTCCAATGTTCATATTATAATGAGACTGCAGACACATTTGTTGCATAGTTTACATCAAAACTGCCAACATCAGGACTGTTTACAATAAGAATCGCAGTTTTTGCAACGTTCAGAAATCAGAGAAAGTCTGAGTAGGCTTGGCCAGCTCTTATTAACCTGAGGACAGGAATACCGTACCATTGCGAAAGGAGAAGTAGTGAAATTGGCATTTTGAGTCACTTCCTCTTTGCATTTTTATTTAAAGAGGAACTACAGATGGAAGGCTTGTGACAGCTTATCAAACACCTTTTTCCACGGACAGAAACATCCTACATAAATACCCTTACAGGTCTTCAGCCAGCTGCTTCACGTAGCATCAAGGCCACCTCCGCTGCTCAAGACAACCAACACTGACTAGCATCAAGTTCGCTCTCTAAAATCTTCCCCGCTCTGGTTAACAAGTTATGCATCACATCTTCCTGAATCTGCACATTAACCAATTTACAGTTACCGTCTGTTTAGCTGAGGTTTCCTGCTTTCACAGGAAGACGTGACAACTCATGCATGCACGTCTGGAGAAGTTTCTGCAAAAAGCTCTGATGCAAACATGGTGACGCACTTGTACACCTACACATTTGTGTCATAATCTTGATGTTCATACCAGAGGATGCTCGTTCACCACAGATCAGAGGTACCAGGACAACCGGCGCAGAAGGAAATATTCACCTAGATCTGAATCACACGGGGGTTTCCAGCTCCAGAGTCCATCAAAAAGAAAAAGTTCTCATCAAGAACAGCAGTCCTGTGGTCTGCCAGCCTCCCTGTCTCTCTAATCCTCAGAGTCTAATTCCAGCCCAGCAAAGAGGAAAAGAGCCCGCATGCAGCTAAATGAGGACAAACTTTTTTTTTTAATGTGTGTGTGTCAGGGGAAAACCCTTGAACTCTCATCTATCTTCCCCCTCCTTCTGTCCATCTGAACTCCTCCCTGCTCCCTCGCCCTCCCTCCATCAAGCATAGGAGCATCACACGCACGCTCCCTCGCCTGGTGGACAGGCGTCCGAGGGGATAAACGGGAATTGAGAGTCGCAGTTTCCTCTTTAAAACAACTTGTGGTGAGGAAACAAAGCGGGTACAGACGTTCTGTCCCTACTCATCACATGTTTATTCACAGAAGAGAACATGACTCAAGACCAAAGGCAACGCAGTTTGTTTATGACTGCAAAAAACGCCTGTAGCTTCAAATGATGAGGTTTAGTGTACCAGTCACTGTTCACAAGGCAATCATTCTGTTTCAGCGTTTCACAAGGCAATAGCTGTACTTTTCAGAGTTCCCTGGCCTGGGGAGAACTAGCTAGAAAGATTGATGTTCTTACTGATCACATTAATGCTGCCTCAAGTGTCAAGAGTCTAAAGAAAAGCAAACAGGAAGCAAAGAACAAATATGAGCTTAAATACATAATAAAAACATCCTAATGTGATAGAAGCTTCGTTAGATCAATGATACTCAAGCTTTTTCCAACATGAAAAATAACTAAAACAATGACTATTGATGTGTGTGCTGATTCTTTATGAGCTAATATTAGTTTTGGATGAATAATTATAGTTCTACAAGGTGATTATTTTTCACACAGAGTTGATGTGATGGGTTACCATGAACACATCCTGTAAGAGCACCTCAAACTGTGACAGGAAACTAAGGTGCAGCTGTGCTGGGACTGATTTCTGACCCATACCCAGGGCTGTTTCTGTCTGAAATGGACTTCCACAACTTCTTACTGCTCACACAACCCAACTCCATGGCTCCAACCCACAAGCAGTCTAGTCAAGTAAGTATTTTAGAGCAACCCGTTCATTTTCCAGCTAATAAATGGGTGCATTGATTGCATTTGGAGACATGAACTGCTGCACCAAAAGCACAGCCCCCCCGTGAGGTCTGGCCTTAATTCAGATAATAATAATCATAATAATAGATCCCTTGTGCCAGTTTATGGAGGCTGTCAGAGCATTAGCACAGCAGCCACAGGACGTGGTGCGTTAGCAGCGGAACATAAACCAGAGCAGGTTCAACTAGGCGATATTCGGACACACACTTAAGTCATTTTTCATAAAATAACCCTCGAGTTAAGATAGTCAGGTAGCTAACCCAGTTAGCCTGTATGTTAGCTTTGCGTAGAGATAAAAGAGCGTCTGGATGGAAACTCACCAACTCCGTCCTCCGACTTTAGCACCATGTTGGTGAAGTTTGGTTCAACTTCGCCTCAAGACACAAATATTAAACGGTCACTTTTATAAAGTTACCGGGTCACACCGTGAGCCTCGTTTATAACCTGGGTCCCGTTAAAATGACTGTGGATGACAAATGTGCTGAGAAACAGCCGGTGAGGGCAGGATGAAGGGGCGGGGCCTCAATCTACAGCAGCCAATCAGAGAGCGCGTAACAAACTACTATGTTTACAACTCTCTATCTATCTATCTATCTATCTATCTATCTATCTATCTATCTATCTATCTATCTATCTATCTATCTATCTATCTATCTATCTATCTATCTATCTATCTATCTATCTATCTATCTATCTATCTATCTATCTATCATCTATCATCTGTCTGTTTTACTTTGTTACAAATGTTTTTGGTTTAGGGAGCAAAAAAATAATATGCAAGTACACAAATAAGGTGGTCACTTGCAGTAAAAAGGGCAATTTTATTTTTATTTTAAGTATTTTCTAAATTATAAATATTTTCATTTAATGTGACTATCACATCTGCTTTGTGGTGCATTAGTCTAATTTCCAACATTTCTGAACTGTCGTTCCAGTTTTCCAGAAACATTCTGGTGTCAGCATGAATCACTATTGTCTCATTGCAACAGCTGCTACAAAACTATTTCCAAATCTCACCGCTTTGTCTATCATGAAAAGTCCCCAAAATACATTTTAGAAAAATCTTCCTCAAAACTTTAGTTTGATCAAAATAAACTTGATCTTTTATTCATCTGTGGTCTTACTGTAGTTAGAGCTGATACTGCCTTTTTCTCTATTGATCAGAGCTACAAGATACGCTTAAAGCTGAAAATTAAGAAAAAACATGAAATATTATATAACAACTTATATAAATAAAAACTAGAGTTTCAAATCAATGAACTACTTTATATTATTGACTTATGTGCAAATTAAACTTTTGTGAAAAGGGAATAAAAAAATTTCTGGTGAAAAACTTCTTAGAACAAATTAAACACTTAATTATGCAAGTCTATGTGACTCATTTTTATTATTGCAAAAAAAAAATTAATAACTATTCCACTTAGAAATAATTAAGCATGTACTTGAAATTAGAGTGAACATAAAACTGAGGCCAGTTTGTGGAATATTTAATTGTGACTAACACATTTTCTTCCAAGATTTAAAAAAGTTTGATCAAAAACAACGTTTCTCTTTTACTTTTGTTTTGTTTTTCAAATGCATCACATTTTTGCATAAACTAGACAAGCTGCAGACCCGTGATCTAACCAGCAGCTCTCCAGTAATTGATTTTTTATTGTCTATTGTTTCTATTTCTTGGCTCAGGAATCTATTCTAAATACATAAAGTTGGTTTACCACCAGCTTCTAGCTATAGACATCTTTAGCAGATGCATTTATTACAGTAAAAAATAACAGATGAATATGTGAACATGTAAAAAATATCCATATATCATAATTTGTCTAATTTGTGTAACTTTAGTGCAGCAGGTTGCAGTGAGCGACTTGGCAGTCAGCTAACTTTTTCCACATTTCACCAGGAAGAGGAAACAGGGCTTGACCAGATGTTATAAAAAGAAATTAAAATAACAGCCCCCACCTGCTGAAGAGAAGCAGCGCATTCAAACTCATTAGTGTGAAGGCGAGGGAGCAGGTCTGCTGCTGCTGATGGTGTGTGAGCGAGCGAATAAAAGGAAGGGAGAGGAGAGGGTGTAGTGAAGGACAGAGGAAAAAGAGGGCAAAGGATTGCAGCTGTGCGATTGAATCACTGCTTTATTCGGAGACTGGACACACCAAAAACAGGATATGTTGGGGCGGGGTGAGAAAGAGCTGCTGAAGTGTAACAGTTTAATGGGTCAGCCTAAAGAATACAACTTTCCTTTGGTCTGATTAATTACTTGTGTTAAAGTTTTTCAAATTAAAGCCGCCTCCATCAGAGGGAGCAGCAACCTGGAGCGTCTAATGTTATTGATCACTTTATTATGATGAGTTCAGTCCGGCAGCTGCTCTAGCTAAGGCTACACGTCACAAATCATGATTCACCTCACTTTTGTTCACACTATTTTTTTATTGTTGTGTTTTCTTGTTCTAAAACTTTGATGTATTATCAAAACTAAAATAAATCAATAAAATGGGAAAAAAGAAATGGTCCAGAATGATGTTGAATTCCATCACAAACAAACAAAAAAACATGAAATATAGTCCATAAATCAAAAATGGACCCTTGAGGTATTAATATTTATTTCTATTATTTTTCTCTGATTCTATTTATCCTTTCTTGATTTTCTTTTTTATGCGTGTTTTCATTAAAAACTTGTCTTTTGTTTTGCGTTTCTCCTTGCTCATGTCTTAGTTTGGTCTTTTGTATTTGGTACATCTTTGATTTCTCTACCACATTGAGAGTTTTGTGTCTCAATTATTTCACGATCGTTTTAGATCAACTCTTTCTCTTTGTGTGGTGATTTTGTCTTTTATTTGTTGCTATTTTGTTTTTGTGTTTCTTGATTTGATTTCATCTAATTCAAACTTGGTTATTTGGTTCATTTTATTAAGTTTTATAGAATGCATGGTGCATTAGGGAGCACTGTTGCATCATGGTGAGAAGGTTGCTGGTTCACATGTTCTCCCTATGTGTGTGTGTTTTCTCCAGGTACTCCAGCTTCCTCCCACAGATCAAAAACATGCATGACAGGTTAGGTGTGAATGAGTGAATGACTGTTTGTTCTCTATGTGTCCATGTGAGGGACTGGAAACCAGTCTAGGTGCTACCCACCTCTTGCCTGATGGCTGCTTGACACAGACACCTTCTCCCTGTGACCCTAGTGAGGATGAAGGGGTTTAGGTAAAGGATGGATGGATGGAAACCAAGGCAACCCTCACAGACTGTCCCTTTTCAACTAGAACGTGGCCCTTTTTATTAGGAACAGCTTACTGGTACCGAGCTGGACCCCATTCAGTCTTCAGTACTGCCTGTTTGTTTCACCAATTCAACAAGATGTTGGAAGCTTTCCTCAGAGGTTCTGGTCCACATTGACATGACAGCATCACACAGTTACATCCACGATGTGAACCTCCCATTCCACCACATCCCAAAGGTTCTGGACTGGACTGAGATCTGGTGACTGTGGAGGTCTATGGAGTCCAGTGAACTCTTCATCATGGTCTAGAAACCAGATGATCTGAGCTTTGTGACAAGGAGCATTATCCTGCTGGAGGTAGCCATCTGAAGATGGGTCTACCCTAATAATAATGCGATGGTGGACCACGCCACATTCAGTCACTTCCTCATTCTGACAATCAGTTTGAACTTTATCAAGTCATCAGGACTATGTGTCTTAGTGCCTACGTGCATTTAGACACTGCCATTGGCTGACTAGAAACTTATGTTACACACAATTATACAGGTATGTCTAATCTATTTAGTTTTTTATTTTAAATTTGACAAACGTCTGGTGAGGTTTGTCCTTTCTGCTGAAATAATAGTCTCTAAGGGTACAGATATGATTTTAAAGGAAGGTTTTGACCAGTATAATCCACAAGAGGGATTCTTCTTTAAATCTAAAAATGATTATTAGTGAAATCTTCCCTGTTTTAGTGACTTAAAAGCTCATAACAAAAATGTAAATTAAGACTAAAAGGAAATGACATAGTGCAGCTATATTCATAAAAACTGCAAAGGAAATGAAATTAACCTGTGTGAGTGCTCACCAAGCTGCTTTCAAAGCATAATAATGGCTTTTGAATGAATGCGTTGACACAAAAAAAAGCACCTGCGCGGAGGGAGAGCAGTGGGCAGTGATGGAGATTATGTCACTCTAGCACCCACTGGAGAGGAGGATCCTGGACCAGGCGAGGATGATGATGGGTGTGCGTCATGTTCTCAAATCAAGCCCACCTTCTCACACAGACACACACGCACTGACTCATGTGTGCACATGAACGCAGAAATGTCAGAAACACAGCATGGCACACACACACACACACACACACACACACACACGCGCGCACACACACACACACACACACACACACACACACACACACACACACACACACACACTGATAACTCAAAATCACCACGGCAACACTGGAAGCACTTTGTTTCCCATACATCAAACAAAAGCAACACGTTTTTTATCTCAAACATTTAAATTCTAGGATTCTAGCAAGTGAAAACACGTTTTAAATGAAAGATCACTCACCTGAAGCAGCAGCAGGTGTCCCTGTTCGTGTTGCAGGACACAGAAAAGCTTGGAAACTGGACGCACACAGCTCACTCACAGTCCCCATCACAACACAGTCACCGATTTACGACAAAAACAAACTGATTCAGGTCAGCAGAATCCTCTCAGCATCCTGAAAGCATCTGTGGAGTGTGGTCCCTTGAAAAAACAAGCGTCAGTGTTTTCCTTCACAAGCGCCACCAGACTCTGACAAACTCTCAGAGAAATACTCTCTGCTCCGCTCTCTCTCCTCCCTCCCTCCTCGCTGTTGTTCACGCACTTGACCTCTCCTGAATTACTTCTCTCTTCCTCTGCTGCACGCACTAAATTAATATAAACATTAAAAAAAACACGCCATCCTGTCAATGTGGGTTTAAATAAGTAAAGGTGGCTTTAGTGTTTATAGAAACACACGCCCACTGCTGTGTCACTTTGAACAGTTGTTATAAAAACTATTCTTGGAAGTGATGACAAATGTACACACACACATGTACCTCATATCCTCCTGTTTCACACCTCCACACACGCCTCAGCGCCCAGTTTAATTTAGGCTGATCATACAGCCAGATCTGAGTGGAAAGATTTATTGCTTCTAATTAATAAAGACTTTATGAGTATTGTTCAACTAAAGTTGTTCTGATCCACAAGTTTCACAGTCTTCCTGTTTTAAAGCTATAATAGAATCGTACAAAACAAAAATCACATTCCAATGTAAGTTAGTGAGGTTTTTTTCTGGCACTTTGATTTATTTTTATTTAAATGCTAAAGTTTGAGGAGAAAGTGACTGAAGAGTCAAGATGAGAACCTGCATTTTCAAAAAAATACTTACACTTAATTGTAGTCCAAGGTGCTTTGATGATGAGGGGAAGAGTTTGCTAAGACTAACTCATTCAAAAGTTTAAATCATCTGTTTTTGTCTTCACATTTTGCTCCCAGTGAGCTTAATTTACATGTATTCTTTTAATCTAATCGGTCTAGAGAGCAATCACTGGGTTTTTGAAGATTTTACCTGAACTTTGGTTAATTATTTTTGTCTGTGTGTGTGTGTGTGTGTGCGTGTGTGTGTGATGTGTGCGTGCGTGCGTGTGTGCATGTGATGAGTGTGTGCGTGCGTGTATTTGTGTGCCTGTGTATGTTTGTTTGTGTGTGTGTGCATGCATGCATATGTGTGTGTACTTGTCTATACATCAAAGTGAGTACCATGACAAGCGTTCTCACCTGTAAAGTGAAGACCTTTAGCTGCAAAGTGAGGACATCTGTCCGGTCCTCACTTTGGTGCAATCTTACAGAGCTCTACTTGTTAGTTTTAGTTAAGGTTAGGGTTAGGAATAGATCAGCAGTGGTTATGGTTAGGGTTACAAAGTCACAAAAATGAATGGAAGTCAGTGGATGGTCCTCACTAAGATAGAGAGACGAGAATGTGTGTGTGTATGTGTGTGTGTGTGTGTGTGTGTGTGTGTGTGTGTGTGTGTACGTGTGTGTATGTGTGCGAGTGTGAGTGTGTGGGGGGGTGCATTGGTGTGTGTGTGTGTGTGTTTTCATCAGAACAACAGCAAATAAATGAATAGATAATTAAGTCAGTTTGGTGCTGTGTCTTTTCAGAAAGAGTGAATCGATCACATTTAATTGATTGAATCAATAAAAAAAGAAGAAAATAGAGTTTGACAGCTGTATAACACTATTTTAGCACCTAGGAAGGGATCCTCAAAAAGCTGTTGGATGAAATCTTGACATACAATTGAACAAATGATCTCTGAAGTTCAGTTTCAGGATCTCAGCAGGATTTTTCTTTCCTATTTCTCAGAGACAAAACTCTGAGATACTGTTCATCTGCCAAGATGCTTTTTTATGTTTGAATGATGTCTTTTGTCCTAGTCTTACCGTTCTAAACACAAACTGCACCATATGCTGTAAAACAACAAAAAATGAGTGGAAAATGTGCCAAAAACCTTTAAAAGGCTTGGATGAAAATAAAGATCCATTTTAAACAGTTACAAAAAATCTCTCTGCTTTGAAGCAAACTATAAAAACTAAAAAGTGCTTTAAAACTGTTGCTGTTTTGTCTGATGAATAAAAAAGTAACAATCAGACAAACAACGATGAAGCTAGAATCCATCCCAACAGCTGAGTGACTTGAGGTTTCCTATCATGTTTCAGTACAACTTCAAGCAGAAACATGTGAAACATGCCAGCAGCTGTCAGGAGAGCCCTGGTGTGTTGTTCCTTTATTTAGACCTAACCTAAATATAAGCTGCATCTGCCGTACAGGAGCAGAGCTGCTGTCTAGACAAACACCATATGAGTGAGGTGGACGTCCATCCAGAAAGAATTGTTCCTTTCTTATAATACAGAACATCTCTCCATTTCTATTTTTGTTCATTAAATCTGTTTTGATCTCCTTCTTTCCTCCCCTCTCCACAGAGCTGACCTCCTTTCTCTCACACTTGACCTCGTCCTCCTTTCAACTTTCTCTGCCACTTATTATCGCTCCAATCCCACAGCGACTGTTCTATGAGGGGCCGATTGTAAAGTAGTGGATTAACAGCTACATTTGACCCCTTCAGCATTTTCAACAATTACTTGGCTCTTTGTGAAAATAAAAATGAGATATGAACATTTTTGTCACCATTTCACAATATTGTTTTTAATAAATTACCATGTTGCGTCTAAATGTTTAAACCTAAACCAAACAACCTTAAAAAGAATGTTTACAAACAATTAATATTTAAATATATAGAATCAACTGAAAATTTATGAAGTTAAAAATCTTTAGAAATAGGTCTAAATGCCTATAATTAAATCTAATTTTTAAGAATAAAATACTCATTAGAATGATATAAATATTTAAAAATAAGCATAAATATTTTAATGTAAATCTAAATAACCAGAATCCAGTCTAAATTTATAATACCAATATAAGTCTAATAAAAATGTTGTGATTTTTAAACCAAATATTTAGCTAAAGTGTAAAATCAGAAAGCTGTAAAGTAACCTATCAAAATAATTGTGAGGTGAAGAGATGAGTTGAGGTCTCAGAACCTTTTTGATTTCCTTCAAGCACAGAATGAGTTGATTCTGGGCTCTCAGCATAATTGATTACAGTTTTTCTCAATTGCTAAAACACTAAACCCTGTTGTCTGAACCAAATGCTCAGTTGCTTGAACCCACTGATTGAATCAATCACTCTTTTGGCAAAACCATAAGCACGTTTCACCTGTTTAGACACCACTTGCCAACACATTTTCATTGTGATGCACCTGTGCTGCATCATGGTGAGCACAGGTGACAAACGTCAATCACAAGTAAAGCACTGGTATCACCACTTGAACACAACAACTAAAAATTGATCACTCTTGTGGCTAATGATGTGAGGGAACATACACAGTGCTTCATCCTTATAGATGTATTCATGGGGTCTTTCCACTGCATCCAGTTGAAAACCCCTCTGTAGAAATAGATCTAGTTTTGTAAGTGATACAGAAAAAGTGATTTAGGCCACTACAGTTTATCACTACGTAATCAACATTGAATGTGTCTGGATAATAAACCTGTACGTACTGGAATCTTTGCTCTTTGCACTTACAGTAGTGTTTGTATATTTTTGTACTTTATTTGTAGTATATGGGCTTACAGTACATAAGTGTCAATGCACAAGATTTCTGTTTTGTCTTTTTGTACAAGTGCTAAATGCACAGTTATTTTTGTTTTGCAACATGCATTTCACCTACAGAGAACAGTAAACATTTATTTCTCCAGCTTCATGTCCTGAGCATTGTGTTTTCTATTTTTCTACGTAGTGTTTAGTGACTGTTCGGTAGTGACTGTCATTTTGATTGACTCGGGGCACGATTTGACAACATAGTTCCGTTTTGAGCACAGATTGAACTGTTTTGAGGTGAAAGTTTGGTTTTGCAAGAAGTCTGAGGTTTTGGGATTTAGCTTGAAAATTGGGTTTTGTGTTCACAAGTTAGAGAAAGGGAGAGCAGCTTTCAAGAAATGTGTCTTAGCAATCGAGAAAAACTGTAATAATAGACTCATGTTAGGAGATCTTTTCACCTCACCCCTATTTTTTGAAGACCTTTTACAGTAAGTGTGATCTTTTTGTGTAAACTAAAACAATACTTTAAAACCCATTTCATTTATGTCCACATTTCAATATTCCAATGTAATGTTTTGTGTACCAAAAATAATACTTTTTGTAATATTGGAAACTGTTCTTTGAGCCTATAGCTCCAAAATCCACTGCCTCGCCTTAAAAAAAGTCACCACTGAAAAAAAAAGATCACACAATCTAATATTTTGTTGGACCGCCTTCAGCTTTGATTACGTCATCACATTCACTGTGGCATTGTTTCAATAAGCTTCTGCAATGTCACCAGATTTATTTCCGTCCAGTGTTGCATTAATGTTTCACCAAGATCTTGCATTGATGATGGTAGAGTCTGACCGCTGCACAAAGCCTTCTCCAGCACATCCCAAAGATTCTCAATGGGCTTAAGGTCTGGACTCTGTGGTGGCCAATCCATGTGTGAAAATGATGTCTCATGCTCCCTGAACCACTCTTTCACTATTTGAGCCTGATGAATCCTGGCATTGTCATCTTGGAATATGGCCGTGCCATCAGGGAAGAACAAATCCATTGATGGAATAACCTGGTCATTCAGTATATTCAGGTAGTCAGCTGACCTCATTCTTGGAGCACATCCTGTTGCTGAACCTAGACCTGACCACCTGCAGCAACCCCAGATCATAGCACTGCCCCCACAGGCTTGTACAGTAGGCACTAGGCATGATGGGTGCATCACTTCATCTGCCTCTCTTCTTACCCTGATGCATCCATCACTCTGGAACAGGATCCATCTGGACTCATCAGACCAGTTTTTAATAATGCGTTGGACAGTTCTGAACACAGTTTTAGTCGTTTCTGCAATCTCCTTAGATGTTTTCTCTGCTTGATGCATGCCAATGATGTGACCCTTCTCAAACAGACTAACACCTTTTTCACGAGCACCAGATGTGTCTTTCAGCATGGTTGTTTAAGAAATGAGAAGCAACTCATTGCACCAGTTGGGTTAAATAACTTGTTGCAGTTGAAAGATAATCACCCATGCCGTAATTATCCAAGGAGGCTCATATCTATTTGTTTAGTTAAATGCAGGTGGTGACTTTTTTTTAATAGGTAGTGTGGAGGTCTAAGTTTCAGCCCTAGTCCAAACCTGACGGATGTTGTGTTCCTCTCGTCCAACAAAGACGTTAGCAGTATCTCAGGATAACGTTAGTAGCTTGTGCTAACATTAGCAGTGGCTCGGGAAAGTGATAGCAGTTGCTTGGGCTTGTGTTAGCATTATCTCAGGCAAGCGATAGCATTATCTCAGGCTAGTGTTGTTCTGCGGTTAGCATTACAGCAATCAACGTTTACATACTGCTGACGTTGAAGTGGGTTGGGATAAGTAGATTTAAGGTAGTGTGTCTAAGCTTATGACATATTAAAACAGCTTTACCCAAAACAAAACATTTCTTAGTGGCCATTACAGCGTTACCAATTAAAGCAGGTCGGTGACGGTACAGACTTTTGGTATGTGTAAATGTGGCTTTAAATTCTAGGACCACTTTAAAGGTTTAAACTTGATTCTAAATATTTATTTTAAATTGATTTTTGAGCTAAATGCAATTTGTATTAGTTTTAACCTTGGTACAGCACTGTCTTCCCTCAGAAAGAAAATAATAAAACTAGAAAACCATCAGGAAAGTTTATTTTTTTAAACTTTGTCAACCGTGATTTCATTTCCTGGCTTTTTAAGACCCACTGAATGCAGTGTGTGTCGTGTGTAACTAGCTCTGGAAAGAACTCAAATGGTTTTGTTAAGAAAACTGAGAGTAGGTGTTGTGAAGTTAACAGCCTCCATGAACTTTCTGCAGATTTGCATCTAAACTGAAAAAATACCAGAGTCTTTTCTCCAATACATGTATTTTTCATAAAGAAGATAAATGCCAGGAGTTAAAGTTGAACTGCTAGTTGCTGCAGATCGTTTCAATCACTATCTTTTCTCTAAAGACAGAAATTCAACAGCCCTTATCTGTGGGTGGTAAATGTGACTGCATTTCTCTAAAGCTTTCCCAGGGTTTACAGGACTCAAAACATGTTACAGTCATGGCCATATTTAAAAACACACATTTGAAGATTTCTTCATCCTACTCAAACTTACACACACTTTGGTTAATTGAAGACAAAGTGCAGCTTAATTTTGTTATTGTTGCTGAAAAAGCATCAACATTCAGCTTTATGAAGCACTTTGTTGAACTCATAGATCTGTGGTTAGTTCCCCAAGATGTTTGGAACAACATACTAACTGAGTTCCTTCAAGTGTACCTAGACAAAATGGTGATGGCGAATCAACCGGACATTGTGGTGATGGACAAACAACAGAGGACAGCCGTTGTGGTTGACGTGGCAATACTAAGTGATGACAACATCAGGAAAAATTAACACGAAAAACTAGAGAAGTACCAGGGCCTCAAAGAAGAACTTGAGGAAGCCTGGAGAGTGAAGGCATCGGTGGTGCCCGTGGTCATCGGGGCACTCAGGGCAGTGACCCCCAAACTGGAGGAGTGGCTAAAGCAGATCAGACATCTCAGTCCAGAAAAGTGCAGTTCTAGGAATGAGACCACATGCGAAGGGTGAGATGGGAATTTGTATATTAAAAATGTCCCATCTCACCCTCCACGGGGGTGGTCTCGTCCTTCCAATCTCAGGTCCTCTACCAGAGGCCTGGGAGCTTGAGGGTTCTGTGCAGTATCGTAGCTGTTCCTAGAACTGCACTTTTTTGGACTGAGATGTCTGATGTTTTTCCTGGGATCTGCTTTCGTCATCTGTTGGGGCCTTATCTTGATGTACTTATGGGTCTTGAATGTTTCATCCTGGACAGTGCCTCTCACACTCACTAGTCCTCAGCCTCCTTCCTTACGGCTAGTGTACAGTCTCAGGGTGCTGGATTTGGGATGGAACCCTCCATGCATGGTTAGGAGCTTCCATGTCTTAACATCTGTGGTCTGCATTTCTTCCTTTGACCTGCTTATTATTTCTGCAGGATAACTGATTACTGGCAGGGCATAGCTGTTTATTGACTTGATCTAGTTCTTGTCATTGAGCTGACTTCTTACTCATTGTAGGTATTTGGCTGTGGCTGCTTTCCTTGCGGCTTCATCGAGGTTGCCATTGGCTTGTGGGATACCAAGGTACTTGTAGCTTTCCTCAGTGTCTGCTATTGTTCCTTCTGGGAGTGAGACCCCTTCTGTGAGGACTACCTTCCCTTTCTTTGTCACCATCGGACCACACTTCTCAAGTCCGAATGACATTCTGTATCAGTGCTGTAGATCCTGGTGGTGTGGATCAGTGAGTCGATGTCTCGCTCGCTCTTGGCGTACAGCTTTATGTCATCCATGTAGAGGAGGTGGCTGATTGTGGTTCCATTCTTGAGTCGGTATCCATAGCCAGTCTTGTTGATTATTTGGCTGAGGGGGTTCGGACCTATGCAGAACTTAAGTGGGGATGGCATCTCCTTGGTATATGCCACATTTGATGGAGACTTGTGCCGTTGGCTTGCAATTAGCCTCAATGATGGTTTTCCACAGCCCCATTGAGTTTGCAATGAAGGCTCTCAGACTCCTGTTGATGTTGTAAAGCTCCAAGCATTCAATGGTCCATGAGTACGGCGTTGAGTCATAGGCTTTCTTGTAATCATTCCAGGCCATGCACAGGTTGGTGTGTCGGGCTTTGCAGTCTTGGGCGACTGTTCGGTCTGTAAGCAGCTGGTGTTTGACTCCTCTGGTATCTCTGCTGATGCCCTTCTGTGCTGTGCTCATCGATCCATGTGCCCACTTATCTTAGTCGCTGTGATGCCCACAGACATATATACGTAGACGCCCCGTGGACTGGGTTAGGCTATTGGAGCTGCTGTAGTGGCCGGCTGCCATCTTAGATGGGTCTCCATTCGCCCCCAATCATTAATTTCTACTGAGGAAGGTGCTTACCCAACTAAAAAACACATTTTATCAAGCTTTGTCACAAAATCAGACAAATGGTATGGCATGATAATTAAAATATAAATATAATTAAACAAAATAAATTAAAATATAAAATCCTAACAGGTAGGCTAGAAAAGTCAATAGTAATCCAGCGTGATCTGTTTTCAATAGCATGCCGGTTGTTGCAACTGCAGATTGCGCAAAAACAGCATAGTTACTCACTCTGCATTGACTTTGGTGAGTGAGGAGACCCATCCAATATGGCGGCTACGCTGTTACGCTCTCCAACACCCAATGGGGCGACTACATAATCATGTCTATGATGATGCCTGACATGAACTTCCATGTTGTGAAGAGACAGGTTATTTGCCGATAGTTGAATGGGACTTTACCCTTTGAGGGGTCCTTCAGGATCAGGATTGTGCACCCTACAGTTAGCCATTCAGGGTGAGTCCCATCCCTTAGCAGCTGGTTCATCTGTGCTGCCAGGCGCTCATGGAGTGCAGTGAGAGTAGGCCTGGATCATGTCAGGCCCTGGTGCTGTCCAGCTTTTCATACCTGAGACTGTGTCTTGGATGTCTGACACAGTGATGGATACTGGGTTCTGCTTAGGGAGGTTGCTGTGGTTTTCTCTTAGAGAGGCTAGCCACCATTGCTGTTGTGTGATGCTTCCTTCTCCCAAATGCCCTTCCAGTACTGTTCAGTCTCCAGCCTTGGTGGGTCTGCTCTGCTGTTATTACCCTGCCACTCAGAGTACACTTTAACTGGTTGGGTCGAGAAGAGACGGTTTATTCGTCTGGCTTCACTTTCTCTTGTGTATATTTTTAGTCAGCTGGTCAAGGCTTGGAGCCTTTGTTTGGCAGTTTCTAGTGCTTCAGGTATGGGTATCTGGCTGTTGCTCTTGGGTACTGTTTTTCTCATTGTGCCCTTCTGGAGCTCTGACAGTTGGCTCACTTCTCTCCATGATATATATGTATACTTTCTTTTTCAACTAGAATCGACTTCTCAGTGATGATCATATCAGCTTTTGTTAAAAAAAATGACAGAATGGTAAAAATAGCCCAAAAACGTTGAAAGTCCTGAATCCAGAATGTCAAATTGAACACCCAGAAAAGGTGTTCTGAATAAAAAAGGCTCCAGTTCTGCTGTGTTTCATCAGTCTGGACAGGCTAAATAAGGGCTGTAAGAGAAGACAGATTGAACCTTCTAAAACTGTGCCCACACTTACAGAATGACCGTTATCATGATGCAGAAACCAGCAGACATTTTTAGAAAAGAGTCAGTTTCCTGGCAACAGATTGAAGTTGGCTGGAAGTCATTTGAAAAGAAAATTCACCTGACTGTGAAATAAAGAGTTTGTTATTCAATCTTTCTCATGACGCTAAACCAAAATGACCTCATTTGTGTGACCTAGAATTTGAAATTACTTGTAAAACACACATCCTAATAATCTCGTCAGGACAAAGATTATTTAGAAATCAAGAAAACTGTTTGGAGCTTTTTTCTTTTCTGGTTCAAATTTGTAAATGACTGTTCATGCTATACAAGGAACACTGTGTTCCTCGTTTTAATGGTTTCTATTTAAACTATTCAGTGAATCAGTTAGTATTGGTTTTATAGATTAGAGAACACAAACATCAGGAGGGAAATGAGAGAGTTTCATTTGAGCTAAAACATGATGTAGAAGAGATGAATACACAGCTGGAGTCACAGAAAGCTGGTGGATGAAAACCGAACTAAATGACAGAAACACCCCAGATATATAACAGAATATCACCCAAAGTAACAGAAAAAGAGTATTCAACATAAACTAGAAACATGCAAAAATACACAGTAACTGGGCCAGAATAATAATAATACATCAAATTAAATAAATCAAAGAATGAATTAGTAACAGGTTAAAAACTTACAAAATTATTTTTTAAATGCAAAAAACAAACAAACAAACAAACAAAGTGGTGTCAGGACCTGCAGAATAGAACAAGGAATAGGGGAGACCCTGAAAAACAACTATTATAGATTCAAAAATAATTATAAAAACATTTATTAATCTTATTATGCTGGACATGATCATGACTGACGACCCTGACCCCAGTTTGAATAAATTTGTTGGTTTATGGTTACATGTCAGTAAGTCAGAGGCCATTCCTGCCAGCCTCTGTGGGATCCCGTGTCTCAGACAACATGGAGTTACTGTGAGCTGCTCTGGGCTGGAGGACAACTCCACAGAGTTCATCAGAACTGCCTCAGAAATCACAACACAGCTGTACTTAAGTTGCATTTATTTTTAATTACAACAATAAATTCTTCTGTATAAGTTGCATTAATAATATGAAGTGTTTATGTTTTCTTTGTGGTTAATTCTGCATGTGAAGAATATGATTTCTGTTTCATTGTGTCTCTACCAGGAGTCTTCAACCTGCAGCGCTGGAGTGGCTTCATGTGTTGTTGACCACAGATGTCATGAACATAAGGTTTATATTTAAAGTAAAACTAGATCTAGGTCCTGCCTGCTTCTGCAGCCAGTTGATGTTAATAATACAAGCTGGGCTGCCTGCCTCCTTCTCACCACTTTAGTTACAGAACTTGTTATATGCTTTGAGTTTGTGTTCAAACGGGTTTAAAATGTTCTGAGCAAAAGGGTGCTCTTGTACAGAATCATACACTTTCTTCTTACATGCATACAAATTCTTATTGGACCACCACTGTGCATTTCTATTTACTGTGTCTGGTTTGAGTTTGATTTTAAGTTTATTGGGTTTTAAGAGTAAATGTTTTAGGGTTTTAGCACAAGCTAAAGGGCTAAGGAAGAAATATAGCCGTTGTGCTACTACAGGCATATTTACATTGAGGTGTACTGATTAATGTGCATTGTCCAAACAAAATAAATAAGGAAAAAAACAGTAAAGTGCAGTAAGAGCATGCATAAAGAATCATGAAGCTTTAGAAAATAATTTATCTTAGTTTTAATGGTAAAGCAGAGTTTGTGGCTCTTTGAATGTTATATATGGTAGGAGAAATTGTAAAAGTGGATCCCTTAGTTAATGAAAAGGCAGTTGCATCTCCTGGTGGCCACTAGATGGCATTACAACTACAGAAGACTTATTTACTCCTTGCTTACAAGGCCCTGAACAACTTGCTCCCACATATGTGAGAGGCATGCTTGCTGATTATGTCCCCACTCGGTCACGCCGCTCGTCTAACCAAAACTTACTAATCGTCCCGCAGGCTAAGCTCAAGTCTCGAGGGCATCTTGCATTTTCCATTATGGCTCCAGCACTGTGGAATGCCTTGCCCTTGGATATTAGGCAGGCTCCATCCCTAGCATCCTTCAAGTCACGCTTGAAAACGTATTACTTTTCTTTAGCCTTTGGCTGAGAGGAACTTGCACTTAACATTTTTATTGCTATGTCAGGTTTTTAATGTCCAATTTTAGTGTTTTTATCTTATTTTAGGATTGTTGATTTGTTGTGATGATTTTATGTTGTGTTTGGCACTTTGGTCTCCCTGTCAGGTGTGTGAAAGTGCGTTAAAAAATAAAGTGCCTTGAAGTGACTAGAAGACAGCTTTTATGTGATAGCAGTTATTTACCAACCAGAACATGATCTCAATGAAGTCCTTAGAGTAGAATAAAGCCATAAAAGTTCATTTAACTGTAATCATGTTTGTTGGTGCTATTCTGTCAAAAAGACAACTCAGGATCATCATATTTAGTAATCATCAGCCTGCTGTTGAGCAAAAGCTGCAATTAACCTGCACTAAAAGTTAAGAGAATATTCAAAAAAGTATAATTCTTGTTTATTTGTATAAAGATTATAAATAGTTCCCAGGTACATGTGGAGTTTTCTGCTTGAACAATAGAACACAATAGTCATTTAGTTGGCTGATTTATCTAATCAGAAGATGTAAAGATGTATCAAAAATGCTCAATGAATGTGTTACTCTTTCATAGCTATTTTGTCCCTAGTTTTCCCCCTGGTTTGAGCAAAAGTCCGATGTCCTGTTGCTTTAGTGTGTGTTCTCTGTATTGGGAAATCTGGATTACAAAGCACAGTTTGCAACATCAGCTCACCCGCTGACTGTTGCTTATGCGCAGCTCAACAAGTTCAGCAGAAGGCGAATCTAAATGCACGTTTAACAGAAGTATCAAGGGACAGCAGTGGAAACTCTTTCATAATCCCCTCAGCTAACAAGCCTTAAATTCACACCCTCCCTCAGATGGCATGACCTCAGAATGAAAACACAGAGCTGAAACCCCCTCTGACTCTGGATTAATATCACAATCCTGGCTGAACTGGTCATGAAGAGAATGAACAGAGATGACAAAACCGCCTGATTTGGGCCTTGCCTGCACATTGTTCAAATATTTTCCATGCTGAGTCAATTCCCACACATTTACTCACCCTTCATGCAGAATAGATTATAGTTCAGTTTGCACGTCATTCCTCAGTAGGACATTAGAACCAGTCAAAGGCCAAATGTTTCTTCTTACCACACCACTGTGACAAACAGTTGGAGTTTTTCCCCTTCTATGCCTCATCCTTCCTTTTTGTAGGATTTTTAAGGAACCAGGATTTATGAATGAATGAATAAAAACTACTAGAATACTGCAGATTTTTCTGCAACTCGATAGATCTTTTGAAATTTCATTTGACTGCAGGGAAATGTTAGTGGATGGGATGTTTGATAAAAGCATTTAGTATTTTAGAGGTCACTTCTTAATCATTTATTTTAAAAAAATCTATTTTGTTTTCTAAATGAGTGGAACAAAAAAGTTAAGAGAATTATTGTGCATGTGAACGGGAGTTTGGAAGTCTTATTGCATGAGGAATTGTTCTCTTACACATGCTGGCTGTTGGTTTGTTGATACTTAAGAGGAATCAAAAACAATACCAAGGACATTTTCTTGCCTCTCTTTTAAAATTGACTTTTTGGGGGACGTTATGACCTTGATGACACAGTGCAGTCTTCCTGCTGTTGGTGGGCCAACATTTTTTGTCAAGATAAGCCCTGATGAGGCTAGACAAGGAAGTTGTCACTTGCTTCAGTTTCCTAAGGAAATGTGTCCTTTGTTGAGCAATGTTGGTCATTTGATGAAAGTTCAGAAAAGAGCTGAAGTGATGTAAATTCACAGAAATAGGGTGTTGTAAACACGTCAATGGGAGCCACTGACATCAAGGCATAGATAATACGCATTTTCTCAGAAGTCCACACCCAGCTCTTGTTACCATTAACAGGCAGGTTCCTGTCTCCAGACTGTTCCAAGCTTTCTAAGATGTTATATCATTGTTACTACAAAGGTTTTAAAACTTGTGTCATCAACAAACTATGTGAGCTGATTTGTGATGAATGAACGTACCGAAGATGATTTGTGATGAATTTGGCAGAAAAATCCTGTGTCAACACAGTAAAGAACCAAGGACTGAGCACACGTCCCTGAGGTACTCCTGTGATCGACTTGATTTAGCAATGTCTTTCTGCTGATACATATTGTCTGTTAGTTATAAATATAGTTGATCAAAGTTTGTTTTCTCTTTACCAAAGATATAAAACATTTCCACAAATCCTGACACTGATTCTAATAAAATGCTATCCAGGAAGTGTGGGTGTCTGGGTTGTATTTTACTGAAATTCCCACAATTACTTTTCAAAAATATTACAAAACAACATCCCAGCAAAATATAATCCTTAGGCAACATCAAGATAGTCAGATGGTTCAAGCGGCTATCTTGGTTAGGGTGAAATTAAGGTTTTCAGTATAGTATTTTCATTCAGGGCAGCAGTAGCTCAGGAGGTAGAGCGAGTTGTTCAGCAGTCGGAGGGTTGTAGGAGCGATCCCAGCTTCCACCAGAGAATTCTGCTGTTGTGTCCTTGGGCAAGAAACATAACCCACCTTGCCTGGTGGTCTGAGGGACTGGTGGCGCCTGTGTACGGCAGCCTCGCCTCTGTCAGTGTGCCCCAAGGCAGCTGTGGCTACATTGTAGCTCATCACCACCAGTGTGTGAATGTGTGTGCATGAATGAATGATACACTGCAGTGTAAATCACTTTGGAATCCTCTGACTCAGAAATGTGCAGGTCATTTATCATACATTCTTCACACTTTTACCTCAAAACAAACAAAAAAGCCCTCATAATGACTTTGATTTTGACAAAAAATCCTCCAAGATAAATATCAAAATGTGTAATCTAGATTAGAAGCTGATGAAAATTACATTTATATGCAGCTTTAACAAATAATTATAGATATTGAAGAAGAAACACACAAAAACTCATACTTTTTCCCAAACTTGTTGGTTTTTTTATTGTTAATACTGAATATTTTGTCCTTTACCCGGACTTACACAAAGCATCAAACACATGCACAGTCCTCTATTCACACAAAAGTACCCATTTCTCATTTCTCTACACTTTTCCCAGAAATAAAAGACTCATTACTCTCACTCTCACGTTGCTCCAGCGCAAGAGGACCCTCCAAACAAGACAGCTGAAAACATTTGCAGACAAACACACAAAAATCATGACAGGTATAATAATAACACTGAAAAATACAAAGTAAATGAAATCAGAAAGAGTTTACTTTTTTAAATTATGCCTCTAATACTTTATCATATATCTAGTTTTCTAGTTATTGTAGCTTGAGGTGTATAAAACAGCACTGTAAACTTTGAGTAACTTGCTTTCTAGGACAGCGATAAAGCTTTCATTTAATAAGGTTGAAAGACGAGTCAAAGCTAACATTAAGCGTGTAAAGGACCACCTGCGAGAATATCATGAAACTGCTGTTTGCATTTACAATCGACAGATAATAAAAGACACTGAAATATCATCCTGCAAACTCCTCTCGATTAATCATTCATACATAAAATCTGCAAAAACACCCCTAAAATCAAACCCTTTCATACATTAACTGTTTAGTTTGTCTTTCTAGGAAGTGATCTTTTATGTGTTAATGACAAATATGGGAAGAATTTGTTTGCCTTTTTGATCCCCGAAGCCCTCGGAGCAGAAATAATCTGCGCTCGAGGCGGCTCTGGCAGGCAAATGATAATAAATGTCACATCAGAGTATTCAAACTCTTGTCTTTACTCATCCTCAAAAAGTGCAAATCTAGTTCTAATGCAGTAAATAATATTATCAAGTAACAACAAACGTATATGCATAGGTACTGTACAGCTACATAACATGGGGAGGGCTGAGGATCCAAAGATTAGCTAAACTTGACGGGATATTTCTGATTGGACTTTACTCCACATAGACTGGTCCGGTGGGGTCTGTGACAGTCACAGGCTTCAGTTAAAATCACCACCAGCAACAAAACTTAAACTAAAGTTTCATCAGCCATGCAAGATGATGAATGCTGTTTTTAAAGGAAGCATGTTGTGGGCATTGGATGTCACCAGTTATGGGAAAGAAAATGAACAAAAGCACAACTAAGAGTGAATTAGTCAAAAAGAAAGGCAACAAAGACGTGTTTTTGGAATAAATGAAAGTATGAGGTAATAAAAGTAGAAATGTGATGAACTGTGAATGGTTGGTCAGGGATTGAGTGATGCGCAGATTTGTTTTAGGGCTTTTGGGGGCGGGAAGTGCTTCGAATCGCTGAGAATTTAAACCCTCCTAACGCCAGCCTCAGGAGGAAGTTACATCATCACTTGACCAGTCTATGTCTCGTGATGCTCTTTAATGCTTTAACAGACTGGCCGTCTGAGAACAACATTTGAGCCTCATCTGTAATCTGTCAGGTAAAGAGTGGCCAAAATATTGTTCTCAGACCAGCTGGTAAATTTTGTTGATAGCGTTACATTTATTAAAATAGCAACACTTACTTAGCCTGATGGTGTGCTTTTGTTTATTTGTTTACTTTTTAAATTTCAGTTATTGGAATTTATTTCCATCAGGCTGTGCAGTCAATGAAGAGAGCCATGTGACTTAAGGGTCCTCTGCATCCAGGAACTCTTTCTTGGGTGGTGCGACGCCGCGGTACCAGGAGCAGGAGCCGTCCGCCCGCTTGACGCAGGCGTAGTGGTTAGCCTGCCGCCCGTGCACCTGCTTCTCGATGATCAGGTCCGTCCACAGACACTCCTCAGGAGCTGTGATCTCACAGGGCAGGGAGGGACAGCGCACGATCTGCAGATACACAAAAACACCAAGTGTCTATGTCTTCTACTGAAACTGAACATAAGTCTCAACAATCACATTTGAGCAAATTTTACATTTTAGTCACGGATTGTCTTGACTTGGTTTGAATTTGCTCCCAGTTTATCCTCATTTTCTTTGCAATTCTTTTGTGTTTGGAATGTCAGATTTTCCTTATAGTCTCTCATTACGTAGTCACAGCTTAGGTCCCCAACCCCTCCTACTGAAGTGAGAAGGGTCTTAGTCCCCAATTATAGCCGTGTTTCCACTATAGGAGTTATGGGAAATTTGTGGGAGGGAAAAAAGTGACTTGGTGATTTCACGGCTTGGTCCTCTCAGCCGTTGTGTCTCCATACAAATCGGCCCTTTCAGGACTTTGCTCAGACGTCAGGATTCTATTCCACCTATTCTGCTTCAACAGCAGCTCATCCAGTTTTACGAATGCCAGTTATTTGGTGATGTCTGCCAATGTCACTTATACTGAGTTACAACCAATCACCACGAGTTAACTGCAAGTCCCACCTGACGACTCTACCAAGCCTTTCCAAGTCCATACCCCAGTTCAGATACTTTGTTGGTTCCTAAAATGACTTGGGAAAAGGCCAGCCTGGGAAAATGGAAACACGCGTAAGCTGTGAATGTCTGGTAAAATTACCCAGAAGTTCCAATAGTCCAAATGGGAGTTTTGATTATTCTGAAGGGGGAAATGGTCTTGTTATTTATTTTTGCCAATATTCCAGAAGAACATGGCCCTGCCACTCATGCAATGAAATTGAGAACCCTCGCAAAAATTTTCAAGATATATTAGAAACTCCCTCTGTTTGCAGTTTGGCACCAATAGTTCCAGTCCTGTGATACTGGTGATACTAAGAAAGCATAGCCAAGCTGGAAAGGCCACAAACAGCTTACAAATGAATGAGAAGCTGCTAACCTGACTAGCTTAAATTTAGCACAGGTCACATGAGTGAAATAAAACCAGAATCAGTCAACAGAGGCAGTTTTGATGACTTTGGACTTGGAAGAAAGAATTACAAAAGCCTTGGGACTTGACTCGGACTTTTTACCAACATTGGCTTGTGACTCATTTGGTTTTAAGCTTGTGGACTTGAAAATAATTCAAATCTTAAGGTTAACATATAAAATAATTTGTAAATTGTTAAAAGCAACACAAGACTTAGGACTCTAGTAGATTCCAGTTTTGCCCATTTTGGTGCGTGACGTGACTCAGGACATCTTGGAACTTGATGTGACTCAGGTTTTGTACGTCATAGGATTCGTCTTGACTTGCATGTTTGGAGACTTGACTTGACTTGAACCTTCCTTGTGACTTGCAAAATCGTGACTTGGTCCCACATCTGTCAATCAGCAGCTATCAGTGTTTGAACCTGAGTGTTTGGTGTGTTTTTCTTCTCCGTGTCTTGTTTAGCTGGGCTTGTTGTGTCTACATGTGTTCAGCAGGAACCAATTATCTGCTCCGGAGGGCTAAACCAGACACACGCAGGAGCACCTCTGCCTTACCTTACAGTCACAGCCCATCTGGTAGCGCTGGCTCAGGCTCTTCTTCTGGGTGGCACTCAGGGAGTCCCACGGCATGATGTAATCACACAGGGTCACGTGCATGCGACCGCCTGCCTCGGCCTTTCCTGGAAAAGAACAAGCCGTTACACGGAGCTCCAGAGAGACAATGTGGCAGAAACTTCCAGACAAAGCAAGATCTGGGTGTACCAATAGCGTTCCTGCTGGACGAGCTGATAACAGCTGATTCATGGGTAAACCTGATGAAATCTGTTACTTTCCAGACTGATGCCTGCAGGCTGTTCTGGTGTCTTTTTGAGTCTGATTCCCACACATTAGGTAGCACCAGTCAAAACAAGATGACATTTCAAGCTGAGTTCACAGATTTACTGAGTGTGCCGTGCGCCTCACCACTATCTGTCTGCAGAGCGGCTCTCAGCGTGTTGAAGTCTCTACGGTGACGACACCGACTCACATTTCACTGTAACTTTTCCAACTTTTGACCCTCTAACTCAAAGAGAAGTGAATAATTTTCAAAAGATGCCCTCCTCAGCAGAAAGTTAGCTTCCTTTGCCACCGCTCGAGTCTGCGAGAGGAAACGCTGGCTTCAGCAGTTCCTTCTCTTACAACTCTATGTAATTAGGGGGGAAGGGGTGTGTGTGTGTGTGTGTGTGTGTGTGTGTGTGTGTGTGTGTGTGTGTGTGTGTGTGTGTGTGTGTGTGTGTGTGCGCGATTGTGGGTGCATCTCTGTCTGTGATGGAGAAACCAGAGCATGCATGACCTCATGTTCCTCTGTGTCTCCTCTGCTTAGCGTGTTGTCTCATTCTGACGCCTGCTGCTCTAATTCATTACAGAAGTCGTGTTGAACACGCAAACATCAAAGAAATGTGGTGAAATGTTAATTAAGTACATTTTAGTTTAACACTGGTGCTGTGACTTGTGAGACACAGGAATGGCTGATTCACTTTTCCTTTTTTATTACAAACATGGGCCTAAATACTAAATTATTGAATTAGTAAGTAGTAATACTGCAGTAGTACTGTGTGGTAGTAGAGGTGAGGCTCTTGAATGATGTAAATAAAATAACCGTGACACAAAAGCAGAAACATTTATGTGGTTTTGGTGAAAAATGGCTCTACATATGATGCTCTGCATAGCTGATTTTGGCTCAAGTCTATGATTTCCTAAAGTGAACATTTTCACTTTGATCAGTCCTGTGAGTCATTAATATAACAACAATCATTAAAGCTGCTCTCATGAAGCCATCAGCCTCGTGTGAATGTGAAACAGCTCCATGTGTCCACAGGCAGACACCAGTCCCACCAGTCTCCAGCAGCTTTAGTCAGCAGTGTGTCATTACCCATAATAACATAAACAGTCACTCCCCCAGCAGTGGTTATAGCCTCTGCTTTCAGACATGTCTCAATCTTATCGGCCCCTAAATGCCTGTCACCTCACAGGCTTTCTGTCTGTCTGCCTCACAGTTCTTTCATTTCTCTTTTTAGTTTTTCACTAAAAAGCTTAAAACTCACATTTCTATAGCTAGTTCTAAACAGCAGCACATCATTTATAGGACCACAGACGAGTTAGGTGAAATTTAAATACTCAGTCTGCTACTTGTTGCTCATTGATTCTCTTCATTTGATTAAAGATGCAAAAAAAAAACTCTGATCATGAAAGTCAGAGCTTTTTAGTTTAATTTCATCTCTTGATGTTTAACATAAACAGCCTCGGTCATAAAGTTACATTAAATCAAAAATAATTATAGTTTTCTGAATTGTTCTTGTTTATTTGGCAGATTTTTAAAAATGTTTTAGTTATTTAGTGTGAGATGTTGTCCCACTGACCTGAGATCAGATACTCCTTCTTGCCGGTGGCATCCAGAGTGACACCACAGACAGCAGACACCGGTGCAGTGAAAACTGCCTCGATGTCCTGGTTTGGCCCCTTGAACATCTGAAATATGAGCATGTGATGAAAGGTGAAACAAGCCGACCTTTGATTGCTCAACATCTTTGAATAAAATGCTTTTGGCACGGTTCCACAAGATGACCCCGTTTGACCCTGGTACTTATTTACCCTGGACCATCATCATGTTTCAGCCTTGGTTTAGTTGTTTTCTCTAAGCTCTGGGCTACAGGGTAAATCAGCCACAATAGTCGTGTTTCCATTATAGGAGTTCTGGGAGGGGGAAAACTGACCGGGAGATACGATGGCTCTGTCTTCTCAGCCGCTGTGTCTCCATACAAAATCAGCACTTTCAGAACTTTGCTAAGATGTCAGCATATTACAACCACTTCTGCAGTGAGTGATGCCACTGTTACCAGCTCAGTGGTATGAGTGTCCACACTGAGACTGGGAGATTGGGGTTTATATCCCAGTCGGGTCATACCAAAGACTTTAAAAATGGGATCCAATGTCTCCCTGCTTGACATTCAGCATTAAGGGGTTGGATTGGGGGGTTAAACCACCAAATGGTTACCGAGCGCGGCCGTGTCTATAGCCCCAAGGGGATAGATCAAATGCGGAGAACAAATTTCACACACCAGTGTTACAACTACTTTAACTTTAACTGATCAGTGCCAAAAAGCATCCACAGACATTAATAACATTAAAAGTTTTATTCTGTCGAAGTGCACCCTAATTTAATTCATTCGAGCACCACGACAGTGGCTGTGTGATGTAAAATGTGGCATTCAATGACCAGAAGAACAGCAGTTTTTACAGTGCTCTGTGAGACAACAAGCCCTGTGAATTACATCGTTTTGGGGGAATTTCTGCTGCATTTTTCTGTGTTGGGAGTTTAGTAACAGCGATTGTAAAGTAGCGTGAACACTGCTTACATTGTTTTCCCTCCATTCTGCCTCACCAGCAACTCTTCCAACTTTACAAACACCAGTTGTTTTGGACGACGTCTGCTGATGCTGAGTTACAACCAATCAGCATGAGTTAGAATAGAATAGAATAGACTTTATTGATCCCACAGTGGGGAAATTCACTTGTCAACCAAAGGTTCCGCTCACCAACTCTACCGGGTCAGTCCGAGCACCTACCCCAGCTCAGGTACTCTGTGGGATCCTGAAAATGATTCATTCAGTTGGCCCGCTGAAGTGGCTGTAAAGTTCTGGTGAAATTACCCTGAAGTTCCGATAGTGGAAACACACCTATTAATTCACTCATCAACCCAAATTGTTCCAGATAGCTTGTGCACCAACTCCCCTCCAGGGCTGTTTTTTGGAGTAAATATCTACCCCGGTAGCCTGCTCTGGTGCCTGTAGTGAAAATACACACAAAGCCCATTTCCACTATTGGAAGTTCCAGGTAATTTTACCAGACCTTCGTTGCATGAGTGTGTCACCATTTCAGCGGCCCGAAAGAACCATTATCCAGTCCATTTCAGGGACCAACCAAGTACTTGTAGTTGGATATGGCCCGGTAGATTCATTGGGCGGGATTCTTGGTTAACTCATGCTGATTGGTTGTAACTCAGTAGAAATTATATTGGCAGATGTCACCAAACAGCCAAAATTTGTAAAACTGAAAGAGTTGCTGGTGAAGCGATATGGAAGGAAAGAAAAGCGTTCACACTGCTTTAAAATCGCCGTTTCTAAACGACCAACTCAGAAAAATATGGCGGATATCCCCCACAACGCTATAATTAACTGGCTTTATGGTTTTCTACAGAGCATTGAAGAAATGGCGATTCTTCTGGTTATTCACACAGCTGCTCACCCGGTCCCTTGAATGGATTAAATGACAGCGTTCTTTAATTGAAGAAAACTCTGTGGACGCCTTTTGGAGCAGATCAGTGACATCACTCACTGCCAAAGCAGTGGCGATAGGAAGATGTCCTAACAAAGTCCTGAAAGGGTTGTATGGAGCCACAACTGCTGAGAGGTCCGCACCAGCATATTTTGCCCCCTCCTAGAGTGGAAACACTGTTCTAGATAAAGAATGGCCCCAGCAAAATTACCCTGGCTTCTGGAAAAGGCTCCTGAAGTAGAAAAGCACCTTTTCTTTGCATTTTAAGGACATTTACCTTGATTTGTTTGACATCATATTGGATCCGCTTGATGGGGTTCCCATAGATATCGTTCCCAGAATCCACCTCACTCTCTCCCACCACTTTTGCACGAATCACTGTTGAGAAAACACAGAAACATTGTTTCAGATACGAACACTCAATATTCTCACAGCCGTTCTGCTCCACATCCTGACATTCAGCCCATGAAAGGTGAGTTGAACCATTTCCAGTGCTGTTTGTATTCTTGTCAGCAGTTGTCCCACATTTTCTTTTGTGTTTAGTTGTATCGACTCACTCTGCTGTCTACTTTAGAAACACACTGCTGTAATACACATGACCTTTATTATACTTGCTGCTGACTAAACTAGTCTAGTGTTTCTATCTCTATTTCTCAGTCTAATTGCTTCATTCTACTTGGTTGTCTTGAAATTTTGAACATCACATCTGACAGAAACATTTGCAAACGTTAATACAGTTCATCCTAATATTTAAAAAGCAATTTTAAAATATTTCTGCTTGATTCTGGTTTTGAGCACCAATACCGATTTTCCATCTTTTTACTGCTCTCACCTGCTGATGCCAGTTATGTCCAATATCAACTTATTTCAGATAACTAAACTGACCAGAATACATTTTTCTGATTTCTAATTAATTAATTAAAACATTTCTGTTGCTGATAGTGACGTCAAGTTTATGTAGTGAGAGAAAAAAAATCACATTATTTAATCCTTCATTTAACCAGATAAAAGAAAACATTGACATCAACTCTTCTTTCACAAGACTGGTTGATCACTGACCAAGCCCATCATGCTGATTAAATAGCCGATTCCAATCACCAGAGGATGTTTTTGGGTGCATCACTACTTTTGTTATTTGAGCAGCTAATGAAACTTTTAGTCATTGCCACTTTGAAATCCAGAACTTTTCTGTGTGCACGCAAACAGAAACTGATTCAGACTTCTTCTTCCTGTCTGAGTCTCATGCACCACAATGTGTCCCTGCTGCTAATTATAAAGCCAGCGCATCCAACATCCTCCACTAAACCATCACCCAAACTTCTGACTCTCATCTCAGGTTAATAACAGAGCCCAAACTGCCTGAAGTCTTGTGCACAAACCACAAAAAACCCGAGTTTGTGCCTCAGCTGTGGTCCAGCAACTCAAGAGTACAACATGAAGGTCTGACACATGAACGGACTTGCTGCTCAAACCTTCGAAACGCTGCTGGGAAACCATCAAGAGACGAGAATTAAGGATTAAGAAAATGACTTGAAAACGAATACTCAGAGAATGACTTGGCCAGGAGTCGGTTTCTCACTGTGTGTGTGTGTGTGTGTGTGTGTGTGTGTGTGTGTGTGTGTGTGTGTGTGTGTGTGTGTGTGTGTGTGTGTATTTTAATGGCATGGCTGACTTCAAGCTTCAGCTATGCTTGGGGCATTTATTCAGAACGGAAAATATGAGCAATAAAAGAGGAGGGGGGGCGCATTAAATAAGCAGGACTACACACACACACGTGCGCGCGCACGCGTGCACACACACACACACGCACGCACGCACGCACACACACACA
>SSNS01000200.1:1105052-1112552 GCA_006937985.1 Aphyosemion australe | reverse complement strand
TATACCATTTCTAAATTATTGAGTCCTGTTATAATTCTAGTGAAAATATTTAATCTCATTGTAAAATCTGATTTTATTTCTGAAATTTCACAGCCCAGATCAGGTTCCTGACCCCTCTGCTGGGAACCACGTCTATAATTATGACCTACCACTAACACCAGGTATTGCTGCTGTTTAGAGCTCTACCATTAACCAATAGTGTGTATTCCCCTTCTGTAAAAGCTGGCTAAAATGTTTCCTGACTCATGCACACCTAAAACACACACACCTCTCATGAGAGACATCCTGTCTCTACCACTGCCAGCTCAGCAGCAGATTGAGTCAGCTGGAAATAGAGCTGTTGTTTTGCAACCAAACTTCCAAGACACACACATCTTGGAAGTTTGGGAATAGAGTCAAGAGCAGAAATAAAAGATGGCGCCACAGAAGTGTGGTCTTTAACTTTCCCATTCTTGAGGATGCCCTGCATATTTTAACTCACACTGCCCATCTTTATTGCTGCTTGCCTCCAAAAACACACCATGACCACATTGCATAGTCTCCTATAGCCGTCTGCATGCATGGACATTATTTTTTGTGGGGGGACATGACACACACATACACACACACACACACACACACACACACACACACACACACACACACACACACACACACACACACACACACACACACACACACACACACACACATTTATATGGCAGTTTTGATATATTCATGATTTCTATTTACTAGAACTGAATGTAAATGACGTCTATTGACCATCCATTCCACTGCATGCATGGCAGCAGGCCTTCTTGGTTAGGGAAAGTGTGTGCACTGTGCATGGGTGTGTGTCCCTGTGCTGCACCGGAGCAAAGTTGGGAAAACCCCAGAAACATTCCTGCAATTCCTCCCAGCACCACCCCGTGCAGGAAGAGACTGTAAAGGAATGGAATCTAGAAAAAAATGGGGGTAGAAAAGTTTGTGGTGTGACATTTTCTGTGGTTGGGATTTATCCCCCACCTCCATACTCTCTCCATCCCTTGTCCCTTTTCTGGTGCCACGTTGCCCTGCAGAAGCCAGGGAGCTTTAACCTAGGGCTGAGACAGAGTATGATGGGGCTAGATTTCTGATATACCTGAAAGATTTCATAAAACCAGAGGGGATCAAACAGACTCTCTAAGTTTTGTGACAAAAACATTTTTTTTCTTTCTGTAAAGAGAGCATGTTAATTGTCCTTTATAGTTCAAGTGATTTCATGATGAAGATTTCTTAAGCTCTGCTTCCAAAAAGGAAATTTACGAAATTAAAACATTAAGATGTGCGCGTGACTGCAAATGTGCAGCCTAACTGCGCTATCAGCTGTCTGAGCCATGGCCTTGGCCCTTTTGGACCAGGCAGCACCCCACCACCACCTCATCATGATCATCGTCATCAGGCTTTCCAGCGGTTTCCAGCTGCCTCCTGAACCCGCCACAGAGGCGGGCTGTTTGGCTGCAGCAGCTCCGGTCAGCTGGTAAACAACAACAACAACAACAACAACAGCCCCCGGTGATGTACTCACCTACATCCGCGTTGCAGAACGCCTGTTGCGGATGCACCGGAGCGCAGCTGCACGCATCCACGAGCTCCTCCGCGCGCCACAAGAGCAGCAGCGCGAGCGCACAAAGGATGCCGTTAACTGAAATCGGCATTTTGGTAAACGCAGCAGGGATGTGTTTTCAGCCTCCTCGTTTGTGTTTGTGCTGCGCAGATGCGTTGCAGAGTAGATGATCCAGCTGAGGCGTCCCTCCCTCCGCTTTTTGTTTTTTTTTTCTTTTAAACCGGAGACGTCAACAACACCGGGGCTGTCTGTCTGTCCGCTCCGCTGTAAACACGGTGTGATCAGAGACCCGCTCCGGACTGCTGTCAGTAAATGTCTGCCTGTCTGGAGAGAGTTGTGATTTTAGGGATCCAGGAGGATTTATATTAGTCGTCTGTGCGACTCCTCCCCGCGGTAGTCACGGTTTCACCGCCAGAGGGCGCAGTTTCCCCCGTGAGGGGCAGCTGGAACTTCTGGTACATGATACCTAAACAAAATAGGGTTTGTGTTTTAAAGTTTTTTAAAAGTACATCCGAAAAGTCCACTGAGACACAGATCTGCAGTAATGCAGTTTGTCCACATCTAAGAGGAGTTTTCTGCATTTTTGTATGAAATCAGATGTTGTATATTAATAAATTAGGCTAGTCAGAACAAAATCAGATTCCCATAGATAGACCCATGGTGGCTGGATTAGGATTGCAGAGGCCCAGTCTCTCTTCTTGTTAACCAAAGACAGACTCAATTTATATAAACTTCACTATGGAGAATAAACATGTTTATCATTCACAAAACAATAATAATGTTTATTTGTTTATAATACTGTTTCATGTATATTGTCTTCAGATGCAGACACCTGTCTCATTCCTGCCTCTGAGTTTATTCTCTGTAATGATTGTTGCATTTGATCTGACTTTGGAGTGTCAGATGGCACAATTCTGAAAGAATTGGACCTCAAGACCCACCGTGCTTTTGAGAACATTATCTTTCCATTATTGGACCATTTTTAGAGGATTTGTTACATCTCTTGACTCTGACTAGCAGCTCAGCAAACTATTATAACGAGATCTTTGTCTTTTGCTGCTTGTCACAAAACAACATGCCAACTTTCTAGCTGATTCTTTAAAATACATGAGAAACAACAAAGTTTAAAAGGCATTAACCTGTATTGAGCTATCATCTGAAAACTAAAACACAACATGGCAGCACCAGGATCTCCTGGCTTTACTTTTTAACAACTGAATATGCTCTGCTCTTTTTATACATTTAGGATATTTACCTGGAGTTCCATAAGGTAATTTAGCTAAAACCTTTTTGATTATTTTCCAAGTTTGCAGTTAACTAGTAGCCTGGCAAGCCATCCCATATACATATGTCAATATGAACATGCAAAGCAAAAGTATTTCATGCTCTGACCCACAACACTGTGGAAGGATCCATCATGTCTTAATGCAACATAAAACCACAGAGTGACAAATCAGGTAAAATCTGAATTATCTTCAGGTCTGAAGATGAATTGAACGTTTAAAAAATAAGCAGTTTTATGTTTATTAAGACTCAAAATGACACATTTATAAATTCTGAGTTTTTCCTCCTGTCTACAAAAACTGACATTTAAAGCTAAAAGCTAGCAACCTTCTTAATAACAGTGCACAACAAGGTGCATTTTATGAACACATGAAAACATACCAACAAACAAATGTTTTAAAACTGGTTTTATTCCAGCTCCTGCTAAGGTCAGAGTTCACACAGATGAATCATCTGGCAACCATTTCAGATAAATACCCCCTTACAGGCAGAAGAGGGCAGTAGCCTCCACCACAGTGACTTTTCAGACTTGACTTTAGTCTTTTTCAGGTCATGAAAGAACAAAAATGAACCACAGTACAGCAGCATGGCTCCTGCATCTTTATAGAAGGCACAGACCGAAGGGAGAATCAGCAGACCAAAGGCTCACGATCCAATGAAAACAGCCGAGTTACATAATGAAAAAAACAACCTAAGACAGATTTAATCTGGCAAACACGGTGTTCCTGAGAGGAGATCATTTGGTTCCCAAACAGAAGCACAAAGTGACCGAGCACCCGTTCCTGTTTAGAGGAAGAATTAATGCAAAAGAGAGGAAACAATCAGATAGAGAGCAAACATCTCACAGCAGATTTAGAAACGAAATAAAAGAAATCAGGCATTTCATGGTGACTAGTTCTTAAAAACAACAACACATTACATAAACACACCCATGTGTGTCACGTAGAAAACACTGAGCAGCCCGCTGGCTCTCAGAGGCCTTTGTTGAAGTAAACTTGTTTCACTTGGTCTCCATACTGAGACATGATGGAGTCTCTCAGCTCGGGCTCCAGCTTGGACACGGCCATGGAGCTGCAGGAGGAAAACAGAGTCAGAATGGATTAAGAACTGATAAAGATCCACTTGGAAAACAACCTCATGTAAAAGGAAAGCTACAGATTATTAGCAAACTCCTCAAATAACTCCTTGTTATGTTCTTTCTGTGTTTCTTGTCAATCTCCATTGGTTTTTCTCTATTGGTAGCAATGTTTTTTACCTTGAATTGCTGACAGTTTTGGTGTCACGGCGACTGTGTGACACCAAAACTGTCAGCAAACATTGCTACGCTGTGTATTTAATAAGAAAAAACCAATGAAGATCCTCAAATAACTTTATAGAATTATAAAACTCATGATGGGATGCAAACGAGCCAAAAGCATCAAGATAAAATGTTTTCTTTTTTTAAACTGAATGACAGTTTTGTCTGTACTAGACTGAAAGTTTGCTAAATACTTTAATAACAAAACTTCATCTGTTTCTGTCAAATCTTTATGGATCGTTTACTTTGACTCGTGTTATCACCAGGGTTAGGATGTGAGACCATGTGACAGCCTGCAGAGAAGCAGCCCAGATGTACAGGAGAGCAAATCAGGACTATTATCCAAAAAGAAAAACGTCTCACTTTAATTCTGTGACTTACAGCTTCATCTAGAACTTCACCATTTTACTTGAATTTAAAACAACTCAGGTTTCTAAAGACCTTTTAATCATTGATACCCTTAAAATGAACAGAGACGTTTTACCCTTAGGCCCAAAATCATTCCTCTCATAACTGTACCACTGTGTGTGTGTGTGTATATACTTGTCTATACATCAAAGTGAGGACCTTTGGGTGGAAAGTGAGGACATTTGCCCAGTCCTCACTTTGGTGCAATCTTCCAGAGCTCTACTCGTTAGTTTTAGAGGTATGGTGTGAATTAAGTTTTAGTTAAGGTTAGGGTTAGGAATAGATCAGCATTGGTTATGGTTAGGGTATGGGTTAGGTATAATACATTAAAATGAATGGAAGTCAATGGATGGTCCTCACTAAGACAGAAAGACGAGAATGTGTGTGTGTGTGTGTGTGTGATAAGAAATCGTGAATATTGACAGAAAAAGGATGTATGTAATATTTTTTTTCAAAATGATTTGTTGTAATGAAAATGTTACAGCCTTGTTCGGGACAATAACTGATAACAATTTTTTAAACAGTGAAAATATCAAAATGGAAAAAATCTGCACACTTTTATCTGCAGTTAGAGTTTTTTAATCAAGCTTTCGGTCAGAAGACCATCATCAGGAGTTGTTCATCCAGTGAAAAACAGTGAAAATGTAAAAATGGTCAATAAGTCAGATACACGTGTTGGTTCCACAAAGGGACCTCAAGGGTTGAGAATCAGTGTATCGTCAGAGGAAATTGCTCCACTTCGCTCCCGTTTCACCTTTGACAGATGAATTTTAAAACTTCTATCATTGTTTTCATCATTTAAAGCGGCTGTCCGGAGTATTTCTTTTATCTGATGGCACCATCTAGTGGCTGACTAGCATATCACACCAAGAGTCGGTCGATTCGTTTTTTTAAGATGGCGACTGCATGTTTCTTGTTTATGAATGTGCTTCTGTAGCCGACAAACAGAACTAAAACACGTTTTACAATTATTATTCTCATGTCATGTTGTGTTTATATATATTTATATTTTGAAGACTTAATTGTCCGTGAAAAGTTCATCAACTCTGCATCAGCCGAGGTGCTTCCTTAAATTTGAAGCACGAACGCTATTGGTTAGTTCTGGTCCGCGCTCAGTTTCCTATTGCACAGAGTTTTATGGGGCTGGGGGGGGGACTTAGCAAAAAAAACAAAGATTTATTGCTTACATTATCACACTACATGATAAGACAATCACTTTTAAGGATTTCTGAAAAATCATACATAATTCCTGAAAGGGGAAAACTCCGGACAGCCACTTTAAGATTCTTGTGCAAAAAGAAATCCCCCAAAATCAGAATTTAGCTCAGTTTTATCATCTTTCCAGCTCACAGCTGTTGTCAGATGTCAGCTCTCCTCCTGTCTGTGGCGTTTTCTCATAAACGAGTCACCAATAAGTTTTCTAACAGACATTTTATTTTAACATCTGTTGTCAGATAACAGTGATTTATAGATGTGTTTGCAGGCCATTAAAGCCATCTGTCTGCCAGATAGCAGAAGATATTTTATGACTGTTAAATTATCCGACTGAATCAACATGAATCTAATGATATAAACATCTGGACGACTCAATCACGTTTAACCAGCATTTAAATTTGTGATCCCGGGTTTTAATGCTGGCTCTGTTCTGGAGACTAAAATAATAAAATACTGTTTAGAAAGTCCTGTTTCAGAGACAGAGACGTCAGTGTGAAGGGAGTTTAGACACCAAACACAGCGTGAAGGGTTAATGAAATTACTCACAGCAGCTGTGTCTGCTAGGAGACAGCACTCATTATGTTTTTCAACTATTCCCTGGAAAATTGTTAAATGTGGTTTTAACAAATAAATCTTCAAAGTTATAGTAGGTTTTTCTCTGCTGCTTCCTCACTCGTTTTCAGTTCTAATCTTTATTATTATTTTATTCATTAAGCTATTTAATTTTGACCTTTGATTAATTCCGATTCTCGGGGTGCCGATTCGATTCAGAATCGATTCTCGATTCTTCATTCAAATCGATTCACAAACAAAGAGTGTCAGTTCCAGGATTAACTACTTTCTTCTGCAAGTTAGAAAAAGCTATGGGAAATTGTTATTTTACTTTAAAGAAAACTGGTCATGTTCAAGAAAATGATTCTAAAACTGTAAACGGAGGCAATCTTTTACGAGGCTGAAGTTGGCTTCCGATTCCAGCTTCCGATTCGGGAAATAGCTAAAGGGCAATTCCACTCAATTTTTCTCTACTCTGACCATCTTTAATCAGCTCTAGCTCCAAAACTACAACACGTATTCTCTTCAAACCTGTGCTGGATTATTTTACACTAATAGCAGATTACATAAATCATAGTTTGTGATTTGTGAAACCTTTTTCTGATTTGTGAAACTTCAAAGAAGTCAGATTTATGCATTTTTTAGCATCTGGCCCACACTAGAAGTGGCCTAGCTCCCAAAGTACAACACTTATTCTCTTCAAACCAGTGCTGGATTATTCTACACTAATAGCAGATTACATAAAACATAGTTTGTGATTTGTGAAACCTTTTTCTGATTTGTGAAACTTCAAAGAAGTCAGATTTATGCATTTTTTAGCATCTGGCCCACACTAGAAGTGGCCTAGCTCCCAAAGTACAACACTTATTCTCTTCAAACCAGTGCTGGATTATTCTACACTAATAGCAGATTACATAAAACATAGTTTGTGATTTGTGAATCCTTTTTCTGATTTGTGAAACTTCAAAGAAGCCAGATTTATGCATTTTTTTAGCATCTGGCCCACACTGGAAGTGGCCTAGCTCCCAAAGTACAACACTTATTCTCTTCAAACCTGTGCTGGATTATTCTACACTAATAGTAGATTACATAAAACATAGTTTGTGATTTGTGAAACCTTTTTCTGATTTGTGAAACTTCCAGAAAGCCAGATTTATGC
>SSNS01000200.1:1069258-1099413 GCA_006937985.1 Aphyosemion australe | reverse complement strand
TTCACAAATCACAAACTATGTTTTATGTAATCTGCTATTAGTGTAGAATAATCCAGCACAGGTTTGAAGAGAATAAGTGTTGTGCTTTGGGAGCTAGGCCACTTCCAGTGTGGGCCAGATGCTAAAAAATGCATAAATCTGACTTCTTTGAAGTTTCACAAATCAGAAAAAGGTTTCACAAATCACAAACTATGCTTTATGTAATCTGCAATTATTGTAAAATAATCCAGCACAGGTTTGAAGAGAATACGTGTTGTAGTTTTGGAGCTAGAGCTGATTAAAGATGGTCAGAGTAGAGAAAAATTGAGTGGAATTGCCCTTTAGCTATTTCCCGAATCGGAAGCTGGAATCGGAAGCCAACTTCAGCCTCGTCTTATGTCCTCCCTTATTTTTGCCTCCATCCTCCATCCATATGATATCTATGGGTGTGACGTCTACTCTTCTATGTCTATGCTGTGTGGAGGACGGACGTTATGGTGCGTTCCATTTACCTCGGAAAATATACAACCGCACATAACATCGATTTTAGATGCACCCTTACAAGTTTATCTTGTAAAATAAACACGTTTCCACCACAGCTACTATAGTTATTACAAAGAAATTTTATATTAAAGCTTGAAGTTGGATTAAAAAACATTCTCTGGCTGAGGCGGGGTGTTCCAGTTCATTATTTCTACTCGGAAGGTAGAATTTCCGAGTTTGGGATTAACTGGAACGAACCGTGCAAAGCATCAATCTGAAAACACTAGTCAGATTCGCAGCGGTAATATTTAACTATTCATTTATTTGCTTTGTTTTTACTTATTCGTTTGGGGCTGATTGTTGCACGTTATAAGTTCTATAATGTTTTCTTTATCTTTGGGCAATCAAGTCAAAAAATGTATTCACAACATTTGAGAAGTGACTTAATTTAAAGATAATTAAATGTTTTGTACATCCTTGTTTCCTACCTCAGCCTGGTTCTTCCCTCAGATTGATTAATNTCTGCCAATCCAGTGGAACTGCCCCCGATGTCTACGCGATATTGCAGAGCCGCGTCAACCAACACAGCCCCACAGCATCCAGAGCCTTAAGGAAATCCGGGCGGATCTCATCCACCCCCGGAGCCTTGCCACCGAGGAGTTTTTTGACCACCTCAGTGACCTCAGCTCCAGAGATTGGAGAGCCCAACCCAAAATCCCCAGACTCTGCTTCCATCCTGGAAGACGTGCCGGTGGGATTGAGGAGGTCTTCGAAGTACTCGGCCCACCGATTCACAACGTCCCGAGTCGAGGTCAGCAGCACACCCTCCCCACTGTAAACAGTGTTGGTAGTGCACTGTTTTCTCCTCCTGAGACGCCGGATGGTGGACCAGAATCTCCTCGAAGCCGTACGGAAGTCTTGTTCCATGGTCTCACCGAACTCCTCCCATGCCCGGGTTTTTGCCTCTGCGACCACCCGAGCCGCATTCCGCTTGGACTGCCGGTACCTATCAGCTGCCTCCGGAGTCCCACAGGCCAAAAAGACCTGATAGGACTCTTTCTTCAGCTTGACAGCATCCCTAACCGCCGGTGTCCACCAGCGGGTTCGGGGATTGCCGCCACGACAGGCACCGGCCACCCTGCGGCCACAGCTACGGTCAGCCGCCTCGACAATGGAGTCACGGAACATGGTCCATTCGGACTCAATGTCCCCCGCCTCCCCCGGGACGTGTTCGAAGTTCTGTCGGAGGTGGGAATTGAAGCTCCTTCTGACGGGAGACTCTGCCAGACGTTCCCAGCAGACCCTCACAACACGTTTGGGTCTGCCAGGTCTGACCGGCATCCTCCCCCACCATCGAAGCCAACTCACCACCAGGTAGTGGTCAGTTGACAGCTCCGCCCCTCTCTTTACCCGAGTGTCCAAGACATGCGGCCGCAGATCAGATGAAACGACAACAAAATCGATCATCGACCTGCGGCCTAAGTTGTCCTGGTGCCAAGAGCACATATGGACACCTTTATGCTTGAACATGGTGTTTGTTATGGACAATCCATGACGAGCACAGAAGTCCAATAACAGAACACCACTCGGGTTCAGATAAGGGGGGCCGTTCCTCCCAACCACACCTCCCCAGGTCTCACTGTCGTTGCCCACGTGAGCATTGAAGTCCCCCAGCAGAACGAGGGAGTCACCCGAAGGAGCGCTTTCCAGCACCCCCTCCAGGGACTCCAAAAAGGGTGGGTAGTCTGAGCTGCAGTTTGGTGCATAAGCACAAACCACAGTCAGGACCCGTCCCCCCACCCGAAGACGGAGGGAGGCTACCCTCTCGCTCACCGGGGTAAACCCCAACGTACAGGCACCAAGATGGGGGGCAAGAAGTATGCCCACCCCTGCTCGGCGCCTCTCAGTGGGAGCAACTCCAGAGTGGTAGAGAGTCCAACCCCTCTCGAGGAAACTGGTTCCAGAGCCAGAGCAATGCGTTGAGGTGAGTCCAACTATATCTAGTCGGAACCTCTCAACCTCACACACCAACTCCGGCTCTTTCCCCACCAGAGAGGTGACATTCCACGTACCAAGAGCTAGCTTCTGTAGCCGAGGAACAGACCGCCAAGGTCCCTGCCTTCGGCTACCACCCTTTGCACATCGCACCCGACCCCTTTGGCCCCTCCCACGGGTGGTGGGCCCATGGGAAGGGTGAAAATGGTTTCACAAATCACAAACTATGTTTTATGTAATCTACTATTAGTGTAGAATAATCCAGCACAGGTTTGAAGAGAATAAGTGTTGTACTTTGGGAGCTAGGCCACTTCCAGTGTGGGCCAGATGCTAAAAAAATGCATAAATCTGGCTTCTTTGAAGTTTCACAAATCAGAAAAAGGATTCACAAATCACAAACTATGTTTTATGTAATCGACTATTAGTGTAGAATAATCCAGCACAGGTTTGAAGAGAATAAGTGTTGTACTTTGGGAGCTAGGCCACTTCTAGTGTGGGCCAGATGCTAAAAAAATGCATAAATCTGGCTTTCTGGAAGTTTCACAAATCAGAAAAAGATTTCACAAATCACAAACTATGTTTTCTGTAATCTACTATTAGTGTAGAATAATCCAGCACAGGTTTGAAGAGAATAAGTGTTGTACTTTGGGAGCTAGGCCACTTCCAGTGTGGGCCAGATGTTAAAAAATGCATAAATCTGGCTTCTGGAAGTTTCACAAATCAGAAAAAGGATTCACAAATCACAAACTATGTTTTATGTAATCTACTATTAGTGTAGAATAATCCAGCACTGGTTTGAAGAGAATACGTGTTGTACTTTGGGAGCTAGGCCACTTCTAGTGTGGGCCAGATGCTAAAAAATGCATAAATCTGACTTCTTTGAAGTTTCACAAATCAGAAAAAGGATTCACAAATCACAAACTATGTTTTATGTAATCTGTTATTAGTGTAGAATAATCCAGCACAGGTTTGAAGAGAATACGTGTTGTACTTTGGGAGCTAGGCCACTTCCAGTGTGGGCCAGATGCTAAAAAATGCATAAATCTGACTTCTTTGAAGTTTCACAAATCAGAAAAAGGATTCACAAATCACAAACTATGTTTTATGTAATCTACTATTAGTGTAGAATAATCCAGCACTGGTTTGAAGAGAATAAGTGTTGTACTTTGGGAGCTAGGCCACTTCTAGTGTGGGCCAGATGCTAAAAAATGCATAAATCTGACTTCTTTGAAGTTTCACAAATCAGAAAAAGGTTTCACAAATCACAAACTATGTTTTATGTAATCTGTTATTAGTGTAAAATAATCCAGCACAGGTTTGAAGAGAATACGTGTTGTAGTTTTGGAGCTAGAGCTGATTAAAAATGGTCAGAGTAGAGAAAAATTGAGTGGAATTGCCCTTTAGCTATTTCCCGAATCGGAAGCTGGAATCGGAAGCCAACTTCAGCCTCGTCCTAAAAGATTGGTTCCGCATGGTGAACTACTGCGTAACTAATCAAATTTAATATAACACATAGCTTCAAATTCTTCGCGTATAAATTTATATTTATATGTAAATATTATATGTCGTGACGCAAAGGTAAACCTCACTTTTATCTAAATGGCTAACAGTTTAACGCAGTTTTTGTGTATTTTGCCCCTCGCGAGTTTCCGTAGTTGCTCTGAAAGCTGAGTTGTCATGGCTGACAAAAGCTTGATAGAAGACGAAGATGAAAACATTTTGTACGATTTACTGGTTATAAATGAATGGCCACCAGAAACCGACACCCAGGTGAGTCATACTAACAGTTGGCTTATTTTTATGGTTAGTAAGATTCTTGTTTATGACATTATCTGGAGAAAAAACGACATCGGCAGCGAACAAACCGTTGGAAAGGTTAGCCACGCAAAGCCACGTAGCAGAAATATGGAGCAAGTTTCACCTAGTTTTTGTTGTAACACGAGTTTCACAGTCTTTCATAATAATACAACGAAGTGTTAAGTATATTATGACTGTATATGAATAGTAATGCACTTGGAGAAAAGGTGCATAAAGAGAAACAGGGATAAAAACAACATAAAGTCAATTAATTATTCTCCATTTGAGCATTTAATGCAGCAAATTATGCACAGTTTTGTTAATTTATTTAATCAAAAGATGGATTATAATCTCTGATTTCTTATTGATTTCAGTTAAGGGGCAACAAGGAGTACAGCACCTCTCTAGTAGCAAAAGCTGTGACAGGTAAGGTCTGTTTATTGTTGAAGAAAGTTTTTTTAACACCTTAATGTGTCAATTTTTTTTACATTTACTTTAAATATATAAAATCTTATGTTAATTTATGTTAGTTTACACCAGTATGCCTTAAATTAAGCAAGTGATGTGTCATAAAACACAAGTATATCTATGTTGAAGAGCTCAGAAAGGGCCAAGTGTAAAAATATGACTAGATGTCAGGGGAATGTGCTCCCTGGAATGTGGCCTTTTTTCTTCAGAAAGGCCAAAGAGTTAAATGAAACTCATAAATTACTTAGAAGATATATATGTACAGATGTACCCAAGTTATTTTTGCTGATTTTGGTAAATTTCCCACAGGACCATTTCGATTACTCCTTCATTATCTGTGGTACAGGTGAGTTCATCGTTGTTTTGCTAATAACTAAAAGTTATAATGGAAACATATTTTTTAAGATGCATTTTGACTCTGCAACCACACATTTTACCATTTTATATTTTATTATTGTGAAGAAAAATAATTGGGATTGCATTTGTTAGGAGTTATGGTAAATTGTGTTAAGATGCAGATATAAAGTCTAATTTAGAATGTTTACAGTTTTTTTTCTTTATTTGATATCTACAACTCAGAATAAAAACAGTCTAACTATATCAGACATAGATTAACCAAAATTAATTCAAAACAAATATTTATTCAAGAGGAAGCACATTCTCAACAAACTCAGCTGTAAAAGTCAGAGAATGATTACCCAGCTTGCTCGTTTTTCACTGTTTAAAGGAAAACACACAACTCTACTTTTAATTCGGTCTCGCTTTAGCCTGAAGGTCTTCTTATCCTTAGTCAGCACAATGAATAACCTCATTAAATATTAAAGAACTCCTCCTTTAGTAAGCCTCTTTTTATTGTTGGGAATGAGAAACAGCCTGGTGGTGTTTTATATATTACAACATGTTGCCTTACTTCCATTGTACACAAGGTGGCTGTTGTTGCATAAGGAATGTTTTAGTTAGACTCACATTAGCAGACCTGAAGAAAAACAGAACAAATTAAAAATCTATTTAAGATTATTTAGCATCGTTGGGAATATTTTTTTATTTTAAAACAGATTTTATTTGAACTTTAGATTTATGTAGACAGTTTAAAGCTAGTTTAATGAATTGGTTACATGTATGCATTATACGGCATATTTAATGTGCATATCATTTTATTTGATAAACGATTAGTTTAATTTTCCCTCCTGCATTACATATTTCACTTATTCAACTATCCAACCCAAATAAAGAAATTTATTTTTATTATTTTTACTTTTATTGCTGAACTACATCCTTAAAAATAGCTGCAAAACTATAAGTAAGTAGTTAAAGTTTATCTAAATAGCAGCTATCACAGAACAAATATCAGAAAGGTCTTCACAAAGAAAATCATATCAAATTTAAAGGCACACTAAGCAAATTTTTCATTTTTTTAAAATAATTTTCTTGAGCCAGTATGTGCTATGACTCTTTACAGGGTCAATGAAATGTCACTCAGACCTCCACCGTCCTCTGTGGCCAGAAAACTGCACTTGCAACTTCAGAGTGCCGGTCCGGTCCCTGCTGGACTTAGTAAAGTGGATCTGACATACCTGGGGCCTCATTTATCAACCGTACTTACGTACAGATCTGTCCGTATTTCGTGCGTGGGAACGATTTTGCGCATTGTGTGGTATTTACCAATTTGTACTTGTGCGTGAAAACGTTCCTAAATATAAGAACAGCTGTGACCATGCGTAGGAACAGCATCTAGTGGCAGAACGAGGGAACAGCAATTCTGAAGGTCTCAGTGATCCACGCGTGTTCCTCATCCACTAATTATTCTACCCAATAAATAATTATTTAGGTGGATAAACAGCTGTGTCACGTTATTGGTGCTAAAACACCCGTGACCGACGGGAATCTGACTGTAGAACGGCTGATTTCGTGTTATTTTGTAATCACAATGTCCCATTTTTATGATGTTTTAAATCATTTTGAATTTATTTATTTATCATCAGACGATTGCGGAGGAACATGCGTACGAGAGGCCACCGCATGTTTCATAAATCAGGACATTGACTGTTCGTACACACATTCTAAATTTCATCCGTAGGAGGGAATATAGGAACGTTTGATAAATGAGGGCCCATGGTCTTTGGAAGCAGTATAAAGAAATGAACTTTGGTATTTTAACAATAAAAGAGATCAGTATGGAGCTGCTCACTCTAAACACTTTAATGACAAAGATGATGGAATTAGGGCTGGACGATGTAGAAAAAAACATATTGATTAAAAAAATTCATATTGATCGATATCAATAATTATAAAGAAATGTAAAAAAATAGATTTTAAGTGCAGCCCTGGCCATTTTATGTCATTATTTAATGATAAAACAAGTTGGTTGTGTTACCAGACTTGGCTTTTAATCGATTCTCTGCAAAATGATCAATTGACCATCCTGATGAACTACCGTAACCTTTTTATGGGACAATTTCCTCCGCCGCTCCTTGCTGCAACATCTTGCTGTCTGTTTTGGTTTGAGAGGGTAGGGCTTGGTTGGGAGTAAGTATCGACTCCAGTATTAAGCTACCCAATAGGCTATAATCGGAAAAAAAACACTTTTTATTGAAGTTTTTATTGACCCATTTTTTTTTATCGCTCCATACGATCGATCATTATTGAATTATTGTCCAGTCCTAGATGGACTTCAGGGAAAAAAAAGTCAACACAGACTCGTCTCCATCAACGGGATTAAAGTCTTACTTTTGAACAGATTTATCACCAAAACTATAAATAGAGAAACTTTGTCAGAGCGCTCAGGAGCAACAACCACAGAGAAGAAGCTGCTGCTGGCGTTCTACCAGGCAACCGTCAAGTGTTTCCTCATATCAGCATCTGAGTGCCAAAATTGATCATGTTTACATGAAAACGATGCAAATGCTGTCTGATTCTCCATCAGTTTGTTAATAATCCAAATATCCCTTCAGCCCCTCCAGCTCGGCCCTGCCTCTTGGCCTGGTTCGACTGGCAAACAAGCAGATCAGCTGGCAGCTGGTTCTTTCCAGGTACAATAAAAACACAATTAACAGCACACACGCACGCACGTGCACGCACACACACACTCTTCTTTTTGTTATCGCAACCTAATATTGGCTGCTTTGTTGCTGACATGCATTAATCCTCCCTCCGCTTCCCTCTTGTGTATTTTCCCTCCACTAATCATTTATCTTCATTTCACATAATAAAGAAAGTAGAAAAGCCATTTTTTTAATATATTTTTTATTTGGCTGTTAATTCCATCACGCGTGATCAAACGATGCTAGGTGTAATTGTTCATTTGATCAGCTCTTTCTTCTCCTGTTAATTTCCTCTGAGCATTTCTTCCCTCCGGTTTCTTCTCTCAGGCATTTGAGGAACCCGTCGTCTTATTCCTGCAATAATCCACCATCACGATGCCAAGCTTGTCATAAAACGTTCAAATTCCATGTTTTTTCCTGTTTAATGTGTTTTTTTTGCTCTCTTGAGTTTGCTTTTCCAATCAATCCCTGACCGATCTCTTGTTTTCCTCCACAGTAATGGCAAACTGCTGGCAGTGGTGCAGGACCAGTGTGTGGAAATTAGGTAATTACACAAGTCTTTCCCAACTTTTGAGGCAGACTGATAGAGCCTTTTTAATTAACGAGGTGATTTATCACTTCCAGTTGCAGCTCACATGTGAGGAAAAGCAACAGCACATCAGCTCACAGGAGAACGTTTAGCCAACATTTTAATGCGTTTATTCAGGTAATTGGGAATAAAAAAAACCCAAATTATTATTTTATGAAGGGAAAAGCAGCCGATGCACATATAATGTTGGTGGCTGTAATTATTTCCAGACACAAATCCAATTTTCCCCGAAGTCGAAGGAGAAAACGTTCGTTCAGTCCTGAGCCCTATCGACACCGCGCAACGCTTCAATTGAGCAAAATCGAAATGAAAATCAATAGCGGTGAACTGAGTGTACCTATATATAAACACATGTATATCTCCAGAGGCTACCAGGAGGCTCATTCGCTTTGATTTGAAGCTGTTGCCCCTCTTGACCCTTCGTGTAATTTGAATTTGCTTTTATACTCGGATCAATACGTGCGAGCCGAGCGCGCTCCTGCCGTTTGCAGGGATCAAAGATGTGCTGTAGCTGACCTCTCGTTACTGGGAGGGATCGGGTCTCTGAGCTTAAAGCTGCTGTCGGTTAATCAGTGTTTTACAGCTCCGCTTTGTGGCATTAGTTAAGCTGTGTGTGTGTATAAGTGTGTGTCTGCTTGATCAGCTGAGCCTTGTTAGCAGAGGTGTTTTAACCTACTTTATTCAGGTCACATGGGGTGTATATATTTATATACAGTATATATATGTATGTCCTTATTCTCCTGTGTGATTTCTCTTCTTTTCTGTATTTTTAATGAACGTGTGTCCTCCTCAGGTCTGTGAGAGATGACTTTGGCTCAGTCATTGGGAAATGTCAAGGTGAGACTTTCTCCTCGTGTTTTATCAGTTACGTCCTGAGCTTCCTGCTAAATAGACCCAGAAACAATCTTTGTTTCACGACCGTTCTGGTTTATGTTGTGTATGAGAGTCCTCTTTTGCCATGTGTGTGTTTTTGTGAGAGGAAATGAGCAGAGAAGACAATAGAATGTTACATCAGCAAGCAGCAATGACCCAAGAAGAAGCAGACTGGGATCATTTAGGGTATTAACATTCACCGACCTCAGAAAACATTTTACATGCATGATTTCAGGGACGTGAGGACAATAATTTTCCAGGGAGATGATGCAGATGAATGTGGCACTTATATGCCTGACAGCATTAGTAGTTTTGTTTTGTCCAGACAGCCCTGGCTGCTTTAGGAAAGGTTGTAATGTTCTTCTGCCACCACAAGGGGCACTAATGCATTTATTAAACTACTGTTTCTAAATATAACTAAGCAGTGTACTTTCTTAAATGTTTTTTTCTTTTGAGATAGAAATAAAAATGATGACAAGAACAACGACAGCGTCTTTGTAAGGACCCAGACTACGTAGGCTGGGTCCTTACCTCTGTCGACAACAGAGCAACTGGAAGTGAGCAGCTGTGAAATGGGACAGTCTTACCTTGGTTTATGTCCTGTCGCCTAGCAACCATGATGGCGTTAAACAGAAGTTTACGTATTTGTCGGCCGTATTATGAGTAGCTTTTGAATTTTCATAGATTTGTTGCTTTGCAGTGAAATGATCAGCCTTAAAAAGCAGCCTTGGAAGGATGCAATCCCTGCATTTGGACACAGCCAGTATCTGCACTTGTTCTTCGATAAAGGGTTGCGTCTGGGTGCAGTAACCATCAGTCACCACAAGAGGCATTAATGCACAAATTCAAATGAAAAATAAGCAGCCTTTTATTTCTTTTTTATAGAGACCCTGACCTTTTATGTTTGATTAAATTGAACCAAATTCATCTGATAAAATCTTAAAGAGATCCTTTATTAACAACAACATTTCCAAACATATACTGCTCACCTAGCCTATAAGGAAGTTTGCCTTGTTAAGAGATGCATGCTACTTAATTGCACATTTAGAAGACAGTGTTGTGGCCTTCTTAGCCCGAACAAAGTCTCACAGGGAAAGCCTTGGTGGACTTTGCCAACACCTCCTCTTCCTCCCTCTGTGACGTTCTCTTTTGTCTGGATTCCATTTTTTTTGCTCGTCTCTCTCATCCCTTTAGTCTCTTGCTGTATTTGTTCTGCTCCGGCTAGCCGTCATTGTGGGCCGTTGTTCTTAATGGTTCACAGTGTGGATAACGGTAGCCCCCAGGCGTGTGTGTACACTCCAGCCCGCCTCCTCCTACCTCTTTTTCTTTTCCATTTCATTTCTCGTTTTCTCATACTTCATTTCATTTCACGGAGATTTGTCCTAATGGATTTCGCTGTGATCCCTGCCTTTAATGGCATCTGTCTTTTAATGGATGATGGTGTGTGGGTGCATATGTTCTCGCGTGTCTTTCCTCTACACCTATGTGTATCACTCTGACACCTCCCTCTCTTTTCCTCCCTGCTCCATCTGCCTCTGTTACAGCAGAGTCGTCTCAAACCGCGGTGCATAATTCATAAGTGTTGAGCTCTGACAAATGCATCTGCAAGGCTTTAGATAGAAGACTTCTATTGGGTCATTGGGTGGAATTCTGCACAACTTCTCGCTGGAAGGAGAGGAGAAAGGAAAAAGATGGTAGCATCTAATTTTCTAGCTCCCCTAAAAAAGCCATATATGTGGAAATGGAGCCGTCTGAGACAACTTGAGTCATAACGGGAGACAAGATGTCGGGCTGTGGGAGTGAAATAATCATAAAAACTCTCATATTTGCCTTTTTCTAACCAAAGTTGCCCACCTGAAAGACTTCGCCCTAAAACACGGGGAGCCATTACTTTACTTCTCCTTGCAGCGGGATTCATCGTCTCGTCCCTCATCTCCTCTGTGTCTTCATCTGCCTCGCCTCCCACTTCTTCCCTTTGTTCTTCATTTAAAATTCAAGTCATACAATTTCCCAACGCCTCCGTTCGTTAGCCAGATTGCCCACCAGGGGTTGCGGCAGCGTTACGCAGCCAAGAAAATCCAGCACAGCGAACGCCAACGGCGCTGTAATGGGACAGCAACCAAAAAAACCCCCAAAACTTCCTTTTTTTGCTGTTTTCTCTTTAATAACTCCTCGGCTTGGGCCGGTCGCGTCACACGCTTCACGCTGTTCTCCAAAAACTGCAACAAATGTGAGTCTGTGGTAAATCTGGACTAGTTTAAATGTTTAAGGGTGATTAAATATTCAGCTCAGCTTGTGCAAAGTCTTGTACTAGTCCCCCTCTCCTGTTTAATTTATTTTAAGATAATTAGGGCTTGAGAGCAGGCTCGGTATCAGAGGCCTGCCAGACTGCCCCAGCTCCTCCGTCAGAGGGAAGGATGACAGCGGAGCCTTGAGCTAATGCCAGCAGGCGCGGGTGTGCTTTATCATAGCGATACGGTTACACTCAAAGCACCGCTGAGCCAGCAGATTCCTAAAACAGAAGCCTATACTTCAATAAAAGCTCAATTTACGATCTCTGTTCTCCTCCCACGTTTCTCTCTCTCTCTTTTGCCCATCTTTCCTCTCACCGTGAGCTTTGTGTGTGAAAGTGCAGCGTCTCTGAGAGGCAATTATTGAGATGGTGTTGGAGCCGGGGCTCACAGATGCTTTGGATAAACCTTAGACACGTTGTATTAATATGTTGCCTTAGCTTTATCTTTCTTCTATACCCCATTTGTATTCATCATCAGCACACCACATTACACCAAGGATTATTCCTAGAAGGTTTTCTCATCTTTCTTAATTTGCAGGCTTTCATTCCTTGAGTGTCGTGTCATTCTAGATGTTTTATTTTCCTCCGCTCTGCGCAGTGCCGAAGGACCCGAACCCACAGTGGAGAAGAGTGGCTTGGAGCTATGACTGCACTCTGCTGGCCTACGCTGACAGCACGGGCACCGTCCGGCTTTTTGACCTCATAGGCAGCGAACTCTTTGTCATCCCCCCGGTAACCATGCATCACTTGCTTTTTAGCCTTTTTTTTTTAAACACACTCTGACAGGTTCAAAACAAAAACAAATAACATATTAGCTTCATATAATATTAAAAGTAATGATTTTAGGCATATTTCATTCATTTAATTATTTTCATCTGTAAACTACTTTCTAAAGGTAGTTGGTGCAACAGTATTAACCCCTTCATGCTTAGTGGTCACTACACTATATTAAAATACGATTATCTTCTTAAATGCATAATTCTGGGTTAAAATGCATGTTTTAAAGGTGTAGAACCGTGAAAAATCAGTTTTAAATCATATTTCTGATTATAATCAGTCACTGAGTTTTTCATGCAGGCTGAACATGAAAATAGTCTCCTACACCTATCTCTTGCATTAGCTTCTGATAGAAAATATGCGGTGAAACGCTCGAATTGGGAAATCCTGACAGATCTAACATTCATGGACTCATCCATCTTGACTCACAACAGGGAAGGCTGTTGATGGTTTAGCGTCCAGGAAACAGCAGAGAACGTCTCAGCTAGTAGAAGCTAACTGTTAGCATTAGCAACTCCACCATACGGCAGAACTCCTCCAGGCTTGTGTTATTTGTGGAGGTAAAACATCAACGTTGCAGCGCAAACAGAGTCAGTGGTTGAGTCGCATTGCTGTTAGCCAATCAGAGGAGAGATGTCCAAACATCAGGAAATAAGACTCCAAATCCTGTCATCTGAATCTACATTCTCCTCCAGCTGACTTGTACTTACTGAAACAGGTGCATCTGAGCACCCTCCCCCTCCCCTCATGATTAGACGAGTGAACCACATCTTTAAAATTTGAATCAAGTACAAAGTTTTTTTTCATGTCTAAAGATAATAAAAAACATAAATGTCTCATTCACTTATTTTTTTCAATAAATCTGCTGTGGTATCTAGGTGGTATCTAGGTGGTATCTAGGTGGTATCTAGGTGGTATCTTGTGAGTCATTTTCTGTGGGGGAAAAATCTCTGGCGCTCCTGTTTCAAGGAATAGAAGTTTGTCAGAGAAGTGGGGGACAGAAAACAACAGGATTATGAATCTTACTCATTAATATTCACAATATGCAAATGTCTAATCTCTGATTGGCTAAACCGCAACGCGACTCTTCCGCTGCCTTCATTTGCTCATGGGTAAAAAAAATGCAACGTTGATGTTTTTTCTCCACAGATAACAAGTTCAAATGTGTTCCACCATGTTGTGGAGCTACTACTGGTTAGCTTCTACTAGCCAACTCTGCTCTGTCTTGGCCACAAAATCAGTACAGCCTTCTGCCAGGTGGGCGGAGCCACAGATACTAACCTTTCCCCGTGACGTAGTAGAAAGTCTTTTTCTGGCCTGATCATTTTCCCGTCTATTTCCTTTCATTGAATGAGACCTTTAATAAAAAAAACTATTGGTTGATGTTCTTTTAATGTATGTATGGATGTTAAAACTGGGATTCGTCAGGATTAGTTAATGGAAGTATAACATATCGTGTTTGGTTGTATCTTAATACTTATTTTTATCTTGTGTTTCTTTTAGTGTCAAATTTTTAAGCTTAGCTAAAATTAAATTTTTTTAAAAACTTTTTACATCTTTATACCTGGTAGAACCTGGCAGCTGAAGGGAAATTAAGAACAATAAAGATTTGATTGAATTTGGACAGTGTGTTTAACCTTTAGACTGACTGGTCACTAACGACCCTTTTCTACTACTCAGCACAACTCGACTGGAGTGGTTTTTCATTACAAATGCTTCTAGTGGGTGGGCTCGTCATAGCGGGGTGGACCCTGGAGATCAAAAAGTAGCAGGAGGTGAATAGAGGACATTGCATGTGCTCCTGCGCACAAACTCCCACAAGAAAAGAGCCGGTAAAGGCTGCGGGCAGCGAGGCAGAACGTTCTGGACCAACCAGTGACTCCACCCCCTAGCCAATCAGTTACTGACATTCTCTGACTCCATGTTTTTGGCTCGGTTTGGCGTCTTTTTAACCACATCGAAGCAGGTACTGTAATAGCAACCAAGTCGCGCTACGCTGAGTTGGTTCTAGTGGAAAAGGTCCAATAGGAGATCAGAGTGTGAGAAACATACGTGGGCCACAAAGAGAAACAAATAAAAACGATCACAAGACTCCACCCAGAAAGGCCCCAAACCTGCTCCAAGGAGCTAAAGCATCAGAATGAATGAAGCGGTTTACCTGAGTGAGTTACAGTGGATCTGACTCCATTTGTTCAGAGAGACAGTCACGAGGACTCAGACATCCATAACCTCTCCTCCTGAGATGAGTCAGGCGAAGCTCCTCTGTTTCTCTGTGAAACTCTTTCCCTGAGCAGCCTGTCACATCTAGAAGGAAACGTCTCCTCGTCAGACACACTCTGCTCTTTGACATTGGGCTTTTTATTAATTGTTACTTCTTATTCTTCATTCTGAGCTCAGTGTTCTCTTTAGCTCGTCTTCATCACCTTCCATCTTTAATTTTTCACATCTGTGCTGCTCTTACATCCCTCTCATCCTCACACGTCTCCCATCAAATCCACTCCTGCCCCCGTTTTACCCCCCATCCCATTATGCTTTATATCATTATTCCCACATTTCTGCCCATCATTCCCTCTATTCCTTTATTCGCTCTGTCAGAGAGCGAGAGCAGACGCTCGTCCGTCTCCCCGGCCACACTTACCTTTGAAAGTCTGTGCTCCTTTAGTTGTGCGCCCACAGCTCCCCTCAGCGCTGCTGTACTCCTCTTGTTTGTCACCGTTAAGTGCACTGGCTTGCTGCTATTTCTGGAGGAGATGATAAAAAAAGTCATTTTGACAGAAAGTGTGAAGAAAATTCAGATTTGCTCGTCTCTTCTTCTTCCTCCACCTCTTTAACTTTTGTCTCGTATCGTTTGTTCCCTGGCTGCCTGTCTCCTCATTGCTCTCTTCAGCTTTTTTCTTATTTCATGTTCATGTTGTTTACCCTTTTTAAAAGCCTGTTGAAAGCACTAAAGATGTTCTTCTTTTACACAACTTTCATACTTCTTTGTCTCTCTCTTTCTGTCCTGATCCAGGTGGTGAGTTTTCCTGGAGATTTCAGTTGTGCCGTCGCAGGCCTGATCTTCTTGGAGTACACGGCGAGTGCTCAGTGGTCAGCTGAGCTTCTTGTGATCACATATGGTGGTGGGCTCAAGAGCTATCTAGTAAGGTGAGAGACGAATGGAGCTACCGGTCTACCTGGAGATAACAAGGTCCAGGTAGACCTCTCTTAATGTTATCGGTGGAGTTTTTGAGCTCATTCTCTTGTTGAAATACTAATTTTTGACAAAGTTTAGATAGATATATAAACTATATAAACCAGGGCCGCCATCCTACATGTTTTAGTTGTTTCTCTGCTCCAACACACCTGATTAGAATCAGTGGGGATTCCGTAGAACCTGGAAATGCTGAACAGGTAATCCAGCCCTTGATTCAGGTGTGTTGGAGCACCCCTCATTTAGAAAAAGTGTCAAGAGAACATAGATAATCAAAAATGTTAACCCTCCTTCCAGTGGTTCATTAGGGTCGCCATGGTAACTACATATTTTTGAGACATTAGCATAAAAACACAGTCACACTGGAGCACAGGCTTAGTTTAAATTGTTTTATTGATGTCATTTTTTATGCTTGAATGCTAAACAAGCCTCTAGTCACTAGGTGGCAGCAGTGCTCAAACTAATCAACAGGTGACATGAAATAACTGAGAATCACTTTTTATTTTTTTCACAAAATAGTACAAAACGTTTTAGCTGTATCTGATATTTTTGAGCTCTATGTGGCAGCGGGGTCTGTTGGTCACACATTTACATTTGTGTGTGTCTGAAGTTTTTCATGTATGAGATATTACAGGTTAAAAACCCGCACTTCAGTTGTGAGAACAGAGTGGCGAGCTTTAAGATAATGGGACTCTGTGAGCTTCAGTGCTCTGGAGATATTTGAGACAAACCCTACAGGTAGAGTAGAGTAGCAAGCTAAAGTTTGAAAAAACACAATTCAAAGGGTTAAACCCTTTCCTTCAGGCTCCCCCTTCAAGCCATGCCTCTAGAATACAGGAGAAAATGGCAAGCAACACTTTGAATGAAAGAATGGATTTATTTACATAAGAACTAAAGAAATATACAGAATAATTCCACATTTATACAAATTGAAATGGCTGCTAATTATGTAAATACATTTAAAATTTAAATTTTTTAAAATCGATTTACCGGTTGATCTACGTTCCTACCCTCACCTATGGTCACGAGCTTTGGGTAGTGAACGAAAGAACGAGATCGCGGATACAAGCGGCCGAAATTAGTTTTCTCCGCAGGGTGTCTGGGCTCTCCCTTAGAGATGAGGTGAGAAGCTGGGTCATCCGGGAGGGGCTCGGAGTAGACCCACTGCTCCTCCACATCGAGAGGAGCCAGTTGAGGTGGCTCGGGCATCTGATTAGCATGCCTCCTGGACGCCTCCCTGGTGAGGTTTTCCGGGCACGTCCAACCAGGAGGAGACCCAAAGGAAGACGTTGGAGGGATTATGTCTCTCGGCTGGCCAGGGAACGCCTTGGGATTCCCCCAGAGGAGCTGGCCCAAGTGGCTGGGGAGAGGGAGGTCTGGGCCTCCCTCCTTAAGCTGCTGCCCCCACGACCCGACTCCGGATAAGCGGAAGAAAACGGATGGATGGATGGACATTTTAAAATTTTCACATAAGAACTGTTGTGCTTTTTGGCAGTCTGGTGTTGTTTTTGTGTAGTTTCACATTCTTTACAAAACGAAGACAATATGGTGTTTTATTAACAAACTACAGTTATAAAGAAAACATTTAGGCAGTCAGAAACAAGAATTTATTACCAAAACTGCTAAACTCTTTCCAAAACTTATGTGTGAAAGCCGAGTAGATTTGCCGTAGTGTGACATCATCGGCAGGCGCAGGACCCGAGCAGATCCGGTACCTACACCGGACACGACGGACACTGTCAAACAACCTAAAAACACACCTTTTCTATTATATTTCCTAACATAATGCACCTACGTAATAGCTGCGCCGCCTCCAGCCTTCTGACGGACTCCTCATAGCCAGTCAGGAGTTCTCTGGACTCGGTCCCTACTGAAAGTTTGGAGAGAAGCCACTGGGACCTACATTGGAGATCCAGTGAGGAAGACTTGACTTATTACACTTGAAACCCGCTCCGCTACTTCCCCTCAGGCTACATAACCATATGACAAATTAGCTAATATAGCGAGAATGTGATTTGTGCAGAGAGGGGAGGGATGTCAGTGGGCAGATTATCATCCAATCATTAAGAATGGGACGTTCACAATGATTGGATGAGGTTTTTCCTTGGATTTTACTTCACAGAGGCAATCACCATTAACATATTTTTTTGACTAAACATTTAATCTCTTGTTTGCATGAAGAGCATGACAAAAATGCACCAGAAAAACGTCTCCTACTGCATCTTTAAGTCATTTAGCACCAATAACACACGGGTGAGTGTATACAGGATGGTTACGTTTGCATATGTAGTGAAAAACATGTGGGACTACACTTAGCTGAATATTCAGTTCTAACTAAAGTCCTTTCATAACTTACAGGTCAACTCCTATTACTCCTCAGCAGCTCTCAGCTCCTGCTCATTAAATTACAACCCCGGCGGTTTGCACGTCAGTCTCTTTTACTCATTGACATTTTCAACACATTAAATGACATTTAATTTCTTCCTCTTCAAATGAGCTTTCCTGCTTTCACCTCTTGCATGTCTTAACATTTCATCACGGCTAATTTCATTCTGAGGGAAAAGATCCCGATGGTTCAACTCTCTTCAGACGTACTCATGCTTTCTGCATGTGTGCATGTCAGCGGGCTAAAAATAGCTGTTTTGTTCACAATTAAACCCAACAAACACATTTTTGTTTATTAGCTCATTGACTTCAACTGATCCAACTCACTCAGGTCATCGAGTACACGCTCGAGTCAACTGACACCTTTATTTCAGTTGTTTACTCTAAAACTTCAAAAATCCAAACAAGCTCAACTTCTGCTTATGTTTATTGAACTTCTTGGCCTGTTTGAGTTGTTTACTCCTGTTTTTAGTTAAAACTAGTTTTTCAAAGTTTGTGATGAATCACCAACCGCATTTGCAAGAGTTCTCAATTTCCCTGCACAGGTTGCAGGGCCTTGCACTGATGTCGCTGTCATTTTTCAGAACATTAGCACAACAAATTGTCCCTCAACATATTCAGAGTTGCTGCAGGCATCTAGAGCTCTTCTCAATGTAGCTTCCATGAGTTCGAGAGAGAAATGTGAGCTGACTTTGGGATAGGTTTGGTAACCAATTTTCTAAAATGAATTAGTTGTGAACAAAACATCCAATCCACTTTTATTTCTATAGCACTTTCTACACAACCCTGTCGACCAAAGTGCTGTATAATAAAAAATATAACAAACATCAATAAATCATTAAACACACATCACAGTAAAATATATCCAAAAAAAAATAAGTAAAAAAATTAAAAACAAGAGCAGATGTACAACAATCAGGTCGTGTTAAACGCGAGTGCAAAACAGAATAATTAAGACGTTTTGCAACAGGAAAATGTTTATTACTGGTGCAAATGATGCCACACGGACATGGATGGAATCAATGTCAAAGAAAAGGAAAACCCACAGTGGTCACTGAAATACACTGACAAAAGAAATTATAATTAAAAATGTTGCATTTGAAAATCAGACATTTCTTTTGCATTGTAGCTGAACGGAATAATAAAAACCTAATCTAGAAAAAGTGATGCTACAACTAACGTAACATTTTATTAGAATGGAGGCAATCAATAGTTACATTGGTATCAATTTATATACAAAACAATCATCGGTAGAACACCGTCATATCTTCGCTCATTACTCATCTCTTCCAACAATCAGCGCATTTTACGTTCCAGTAACCTAATCTCTATGGTTATTCCCAAAGCTCGCACCTCCTTTGGCCGCTCCTCATTCCAGTTTGCTGCTCCCAATGACTGGAATGAACTGCAAAAATCACTAAAGCTCACTACCTATGTTCCATTATCTACCTTCAATAATTCATTGCATTCAATAGTTTCTGATCAATGTGCGTGCTTCTGAGTACTTTAAGATTGTTTTAAGTCTGTTTTGATGGCTTGTACATGTTATATATGAGAACAGTCCTTTGTCTTTGTCTAGCTGTTTTATCTTATTTTTATCTTGTATTTTTTTTTTATCTCATCTGTTTTTTATCTTATCTGTTTGTGTAAAGCTAACTATGTGTCTGCTGCTGCTGCCTCTTGGCCAGATCGTCGTTGTAAATGAGAATGAGTTCTCAATCAACTCATCTGGATAAATAAAGGTTAAATAAATCACTAGAAACAAGAGATTTCTTTAACTCACTCACAAGCAAACTGCTCCCTCATGTAACTCGACTGTAAGGAATTTTACTAAATAAACATTCCAATTAAACTTAAGTTCAGTTCATTATTCCAGTTACGTTTTCTGTTTCAGGAAATCCAGCAGATTGCATCGAGTCACTGACTTGTTATTGACTGTTGTGGATTCCCATAATTTTTACCTAGTTGCTGCATGTACAGATATTCCGTTTCCTTACATTTAGCTGTGTTTGATGTTTAGAGAAACACCATGAATGTGTGTTGGGGCATAAGTGGGAGTTTCAGGCCCACATCGCACAGATTCTGATTCTTTAACTGCTCTTGGCTTCCAACTGCAGAGGGGGTTCTGGTCCGAATGGATCGGAGCCTCCTGCCAGATGGGAGCGAGTTGAAGAGACTGTGTCCAGGGTGACATGGGTTGGCTGTCATCTGACCTGCACACCCCCAATGTCCTGGATGTGTACAGGTCCTGTATAGAGGGGAGTTTGCAGCCAATGACCTTCTCAGCAGAGCGCACAACACGCTGCAGTCTCTTCATGTCCCTGCTGGTGGCTCCAGCGTACCACACAGTGATTGAAGAGGTGAGGATGGACTCGATGACTGCGGTGTAGAACTGCCTCATCCACTGTACTGGCAGGTTGAACTTCTTCAGCTGCCTCAGGAAGTTCATCCTCTGCTGGGCCTTTTTTATGATGGAGGTGATGGTGGGCTCCCATTTGAGGTCTTGTGTGATGGTGGTGCCCAGGAAGCGACATGAGTCCACCATCGTGATGCGAGTGTCAGACAGAGTTATGGGGGGAGTGGGGCTGTGTGCTTCCTAAAGTCAACAATAACCTCCGCTGTCTTCTGGGCGTTTAGCACCAGGTTGTTGTGGCGGCACCAGGACACCAGCCTCCATTCTGTAGGCAGACTCATCCCTGTCCGAGATGAGTCTGATGACGGTGGTGTCGTCTGCAAACTTGATTAGTTTGACAGACTCGTGGTTGGAGGTGCAGCTGTTGGTGTACGGTGAGAAGAGCAGAGGGGAGAGAACACAGCCCTGAGGGGAACCGGTGCTGATGGTCTGCAGGTCCGAGACATTCTTCCCCAGCCTCACTTGATGTTGATTCAATGTTATCACAACAGAAAATTAGCATTTTTATGCATCTCTAGTCATCAACCCAGACAGAGATGGACTTGATCCTTTCTGGGTGTAGGAAAGCATCATCCTGGACCATTTAAATCCTACCCCATTGTTCATAATTAACATTTCTGTACCAGGAATGTTTTCCTTTTCTTCGGTGTTTCAATTAGCCAAAAATTCAGCCTCATAATACACAAAGCATATTTTCTAAGAGGTGATTTCTTGATTTGTCTCTTTCATTTAACACCTGCATGCTCAAACAAGACAGTTTACTTTAATGACATTGACAGTGTTTATTAATATGAAAATCTGTTAGTCTGTGGGACTGAATTAGACCCTTTTCCACCCACAACCCTCACACGTCTCACCTTGAAAAGCAACAGAATTCGCTAATTGTTGTCAACAAGCTTTAAAAAAAAAGGTATAATGGTGTCATTATGCAGCAAACATTTAATCACTATTTCTGTTGGCACTAAATTATGCTGGTGCAGGATTATTTCTTGGCCAAAATCAGAATTTTAGCTGCATTTGCTGTATAATCTTGTCTGTGATGCGAGTCGATGCAGCACGCCTGTATTTTTATTTATTTTTTTTACTTAAATGTCGAGGGCAGTGATCGCTCTCTTTGAATACCAATTCCAGCGCCTGCATCTCCTTCCTCAAACATACATTCTAAATATTTTATCACATCTGATTTATGTATGCTCTCTCCTCGTGGCTCCTATCATCATTACATTTAAACGTAGCTTTAGCGCTTTATTTTTTTCCCCCCTCTCGGAGATTTCTCATTTGTTTCATTGCGGTTGTCACACCAGGCCATGGTGCAGTGACGATCCCAATGCACAGGATGAAATTTAGCAAGTGTGTGTGTTGAATCTTAATCAGATGATGTCCTGCACTCCTCCTTCAGTTTTGTATCAGTACTGATGTTTGCAGAAAATGGAGGAAAATGCTGATTTATTCTCAAATTACAGGCAGAGAGATTGTGTTAGCTGCCTTTGAGGCAGTGTGTGTGTGTGTGTGTGTGTGTGTGTGTGTGTGTGTGTGTGTGTGTGTGTGTGTGTGTGTGTGTGTGTGTGTGTAATTAAAATGTGGAAGAGCAGATTTCCTCGGGAAGTGTTTTTTGAAGGTTTAGCGCAGCGCTCGTGTTCCTTTTTTCCGTTTTAGCGTGACGTATCCTAATAATGTGGCTAAACACTTTAAATTAGGCTTTCAGAACTATAGCTGAGGTGTTTTTTTCTGTTTGGTGCACGTTTTGGCACGTGCACACACACATTTGCTCACATTGTCAGAAACAACCAAATGTTTGGATGAAACTAACCTGTTAAAATCCCTCTTATTTCCATTCCCTCCTCCTTATCGCCTCCTCTCCATACATTTACACAGATTTCCCCAGTGAGATATCCCGACACAAATTACACAACATGTACCAATCTAATTTAAATCACTCCCCCAACCCTTAATTATATTATATATTTTGCCATGTCTCATTTTAATTGCAGCCAGGAGAGAAATTGCTCTGTCATCCTCCTCAGAACGGCTTTGCTGCACCGTTTCCATTCGAGCGTTTGTGATTTGATTGTTTACGTGCCAGAAGTTAATTTGATTATCTTTCTTGCTGTTTTTCAGCGTGGGAACCAATCAGAACTTTCAGGAGAACCACACCTTCAGCTTCTCTACCCACCACTCCCACGGCATCACCTCCGCCGCCTACCTCCCCTCTCACCGGTACGTTAGCAACATTTAGCTCAATGCTTGTTGAATGTAAATTAAAATGATGATTTTTTTCCCTTTTTGCCAGTTTTAAGCTTTTAATCCATCGGTGGCAGCCTAATTAATATCTGTAGCCTTCACTTGACTCCCTTGGAGAATTTATTTTCTCTTGAGTACTCCACAGTCCAAGACTGCTTCCATTACTGCAGCGTTTGATCACAAGTGTTTTTCTTACATTTATATTCAGGCGTCTGCGGGCATCCTTGCAAATGCTTTGGATCAGTTTTCATCCTGAAACTTATTGCCAATGATGCCACGCCATATAGCACTTTAAATACGAGGAGCTGAAAGTTGTTGAGGTTTCCAACTCTTTCATCATTTCTTATCTCCTAATCTCCCAAATTTGTTTTGTTTTGATACATGTGCGTGAACTAAATTAGAGTTAACTACATTCCAAATCAATGTATGTGACTCTTATTTTAAAGAATAAACATTTTTTGCAGGCTGTGAGTTTTTCCAGTTTGTAGAAAGGGAAGATATTTCTAAAAAAGTGACCATTTGTGAAAAACATGTCTGCCGCACAGTGGCGATTCTAGAAAATATTCATAGGGGGGCCAGTGAAAATGTTGGGGTGGCACACCAAATTGGTTCCCGTGGTAACTCTGGGAGAGTTTAGCCTGTAGCTGTGCATTGCATTGCTCTTTCGTAGTTTTTTCATTAAAACAACAGGAAAATGCATTTAACACATTTACCTCAAATTTGAGAAACAAACTTTATAGAAAAAGACAAAATTTCAAACGTTTATTTCAGTTATTATTTCAAATGTTATTGTTTTAGAATTTTAAAAATATTTAATTTCCCTGTTGCTGTTTCAATAAAATCATCCAAACTTTTGGGATTTATACTTTTATTTTGAAAATGGTGAGCCTCATCAGCGTACATATATATTTAAATTGTGATTTATTACGTAAATTTATAAAAGGTGTTGACCACTCCTTTAATCAAAATATTTGCAGTGGTCTCTAGTAGGAATGAATGCCTTGTAAGTTGTACTTGGTGTTGGTGGGGGGGTGTAGCTTCAGACGACAGGATTTGGAGTCTTATTTCCTGATATTTGGACATCTCTTCTCTGATTGGATAACAGCAACGCGACTCCGTTTGCTCTGCAATGTTGATGTTTTATCTCCACAAATAACACAAGCCTGGAGGAGTTCTGCTGTGTGGTGGAGTTGCTAATGCTAATGGTTAGCTTCTACTAGCCTAGACGTGCTCTGCTGTTTCCTGGACGCTAAACCAACAACAACCTTCCCTGTTGTGAGTCAAGATGGGTGAGTCCATGAATGTTAAGTGACAGTGTGACGTAGATCTGTCAGGATTTTCTAATCCTAGAGTTTCACCGTCTATTTTCTATCAGAAGCTAATGCAGAAGATAGGTGGAGGAGACTATTTTCATGTTCAGCCTACATGAAAAACTCAGAGTGAGCGATCATTATCAGATGTAATCATTAAAAAATGTTTTTTCAGTGTTTCACGACTTTAAAATTTGATTAAAGTAAATTACTTTATTGGCTTTAACATTTATGTTTTGATTAAATAACATGAATGTATGGTTTGTGTGAACATGAATGCGATTAATTAAGTGGGGGGTGGGAGGTAGTCTTTACATGGGGGGGCAGTGGGGGGGCCAACAATTTTCTAGGTGTGGTCATGGCCCCCCTGGCTGTCCCTTTGGGGCACCACTGCTGCTGCAGTGCTGAATTTTGTTCCCTCTTTTAAAAAGACAGTTTTCTACTTGAAAATGGTCAATCTACAGTCTAGAGAAGTTTTTTGTTTGGTAACTTTATCACTAGAATTTAATTTGATGCTGTTAAAGCGATCAGCCAAACCCAGCCGCATATAGGTCGGTGGTGCTTTCTCTAACTGAAAGCATAGTTGAGAGAAAGTAGTATATTTTGGAAAAAAGAGGAAATGGAATTGAGGCAATGGAAGAATGCCAAAAGCGAGTCTGTGGAAGCAGCAAGTGCAGTATTTCTTATAGATACATCCTGCACAAGCATGAGATGTTCCAAAGTCAAATGAGGCCAGGGGGGCTTACTTTGGAATAAATGAACACATCTCTTTAATGTAATACCTGCAGGAAATCACTGCAGCGGTGCAGAGTGTCCTCACTCCTTCCTGCTGCCTCGCATTCAGAGTCTTTTGATTGATTATATGTGGCTTTTTTTGTGGCCCCCACAGCTTTCGCCGGGGTCTGCATAAACCAGAATTTACTTTGGCTTGGGGGGAACCTGACGTGGATACATAATGGATTTTGGCAGCTACCGTCAAATGTTTGCCAACTGATAGATGGGATGAAACTTTAATGATCCCCGTGTGAAAACTGGGTCGGCATCAGAGAGAATAGAAGAGAGGTGAGGGGGGAAATGGAAAGGTTGAGAAATCAGTTTAAAACAAAATATGCTTTGAAAACCCGAGCTTGATTATGAAGATAATTGAGCGTGTGAGGATGCATGCACTCGTGCAGAGATGCATCAGAAATATTCAAATGAGTGAGTGAACCTGCTTTCTTGAAGCCATGAGGATGCAGAACAAATGCATAACGTTAGGCATGATTAACTATACTATCACTCCTATTAGCTCCTCATCATTTGCAAAATAACTCTTTGTGTTACTTTCGTTTTTCACCCACCAGGGGTCAGTGTTGAGCTGGGAAGCCCTGTTTTGTTTACACTTCAGTTGCATCTAGTTCTTCTCACTTTAAAGACAGAACCACTGATCTCTGGGCTTTGTTTTAAAGTCTGAGTTTAACCGCTGACTCTAACCAGATCTCTCTCCCTGATAAATAATGTTTCTCAGTAGCAGCTTGAGTCAGGGTTAAGGGATGACGAGGTTAAAGGTGCAGTCGAGATGGTGTTTATATATGTGTGTGTGTGTGTTTGTAGATTGCTGCTGATAGGTGGATGTGAGTCAGGAGACGATGGTGCGTCCAAGGCCTCGTGCAGCGGCATCACGGCCTGGAGGGCGCTCTCCGGCTCTCCGCACTACAAGCAGGTCACCAGCTACGAGGACGACGTCAGTCCGGTGAGGAGAATGCACGTCTGTGCACCTTTTCATGAAGCAAATCGGTATTTCAACAAACATTTTCTCCTCTTTATGTTAGAAACAGAAGAGAGGTTTCCTCAAGATCCCCAGCATTGGATTGTTTTCAAGACAAGGAGATGAAAAGGTACTAGAAAATTAAAGCTTTTTGCTTTTAATTCTGTTAACGAGAACATCTGTGCACCTTTGTGTTGTCCAGGACGGCGTGTTTCGCATGAGTCTGAGCCCTGATGGGAGACTTCTGGCTGTTATCCACTTCTCCGGTCGTTTGTCTCTGTGGGACGTCCCCTCCCTTAAGCAGAGGGCCACGTGGAGCCAAGAAGAGCAGGTACAGGTCCAGACTTTATTCCTGTTACATGCATGGTTTCACGCACTGCAACTGTGTCTCAGTAATATTTTGCACATTTGACTGACTGTATTAACGTAAGCTCTTTCTGCCCTCCATGTGTGAGTGAAGTGGCTTGTGGAGAACCTACCTTCGTGGAATGTTTTGCCGATTAATGCGGCGTATGTTCTGCTCCGCCGCTGGTGGAGCCGCTGTAAATGTAAACAGGGTTATAGCAGATTAATTCCTTCCTGCATCTCTTTTTATTTTCCCCCTCGTCGCTGCGGCTGCCTCCATCTTTCCATCGCTCCCTGCAGCCTGGATTTGAGGAGATCAACCCAGAGTGGAGGGCATCACTGGAGAGGAGGAAGAAAATAAAAGGTATTTGGGCCTGAAGGGTTAAAAAAAGGGGTGCACCGTTGCTGACATTGCAGTGCACTTACGATCTTTGAAAAGTCTGATTCATTGAATTACATGGTTATTTAGACATATGAAGCTTATAGAGTACGGTAAGGCTAGTAAATATGCTTCAGTAGAAATACTTTCTGTTGTTGACTATAATCTTATTTTGACAGTTTCAGGCCAGTAGTGGTGACAGCTACCACACTGTAGTAAGCAGTAATCCATGCATGTGTCCTCATCTCAAGTATGACAAGTGACGGCTCATGTCTCCACACATAAATATGTCTCAGAGGACAGGAGTTTACCAAATAATGTACCTTTTTTTGGATAAGGGGATTAAATCCCGAAAGGCTACATGAGGTTTTTGCACTTTTTTATTTATTTTTCCCAGATAAGGAGCAGTATTATCCGCTGGTGGATGTGAGCTGGTGGAGTGACAGCGCACTGATTCTGGCTCGCTGCTCCGGGTCGGTCACGGTCTCATCTGTCAGGACGTTGCGCAACCTTCTGGGGAAGTCTTGCGAGTGGTTTGAGCCCTCACCGAGAGTCACCGCTGCACACGATGGGGGCTTTCTCAGCCTGGAGGTAAATGTTACATTAGGGTGTGTGTGTGCACGCATGCATGTGTGTGTATGTTTGGAATTTTTGTAATTTAAGTGTTTCTGCCATCTTTCATGAGAGTCTGATATTTAAAAGACAAAACTGCTTAAATACTGAAAATATATGAATGAGTGAATGAATGACGCTGCTTTAGAGCAGCTTGATTATGTAAAAACAACATTTTTTTTGGGAAAATGTACTCATTTTGCTGGGAAACGGTGTCCAGAGTTCACATTTTAAGGAGGCGTCAGATGCACATTTTTGTCAGCAGGTGGCACAGTTGAGCTGTTTAGTGGGGACTCATATTTATTAGAATATAAAGTATTTATAAATTACCATAAACAACATTTAGGTCTATTTAGGATAAGAAATATATCAAAATGCACATCAATCAGTCACAGGAACAAAACCTGGACCCAGATTTCTGCTATAAAAGCAGAGAAGAGCTGCTACAGGAGCTAGGATGTCCCAGATAGGGAGTCAGTGTGAAGAAATGAGTGTTTTCTAGGATTATTGAAGCTCAGAAATGAATGAATGGAAAAATATTATTGGATGTCATTGATGAGTCAAACGTCGTCAGTGTGTTTTGCCCTCGTTTTGCCATCCTTATTGTTATTTACAAGCATAGACGTCACCAGCAGCAGCAAAATGTACATTCTGGCCCTCCAGGCGACAGACAATAATTCTCTCTGCAGAAATACTGTGATGCAAAACTTATCGTTGTGTAAATGCTCATAACACAACAGCAATGCACTTCAGTATCTCTTTAAGGGTGACAGGCATGAAACTTGTCCCAGAACTCCCCGTTGGTTAAGACAAAGCAACACGGGTAAAGACTATAAAAAAAAAAGCCAGTTCTGTTTTATTAAACAATATTAGAGGAGAAAATTGCATGAAAGTGCAAAATTATATGATGCAAACTGTAAATTTGATTTAATTCTTCATTTTTGTAGTTTGTTAGATGTTTTTTTTTTTGTTTTAATCTGGAAACTCTTAGTTTCATCAGTCAGTCTAAGCATTGCGGAGTGTGTGTGTGTGTGTGTGTGTGTGTGTGTTAGACTTTAGTATTCTGTTGTTTCTCCTTCAGCAGCATCTGAATGGTTTGTGCCATCAACACGAGCTTTTCTATGAAGGTAAATTTAGGCTTTAATTTAACCCTATGATCAAAAGTACTAAAGCTGTGTTTTTATAAGAAGGTAAAATACAGTTTGCATTCTAAGTGTGCAGATGTTGAACCCCTGCCTGAGATAATCACAAAAGAAACTATTAAACAAGTGGTCAAAGTACTTGAACGAGCTCAGATTTAGAATTTCTGGAGCAGCTTGACCTTGCTGCTGGTCTGCGTTCATCCAGCCTGCTGAGTGGGTGTGAGTGTGTTAAATTTAGTGTGTTTTCCACCTTGATCACAGCTGGGTTTAAAACTGGTTGCAATGCTTACCTTTAATTCATCTGTCGTTTAATGTCGTATGATTTGTCCGGATGCTTCATCAGAAGGTCATTATGGATGAATGACTGGGAATCCTCTTGTGGTTTTGATCCAGCAAAACGGATCCATTTGATGTAAAAGGATCACTTTTAAGGGATGTGGTGCATCGTTCGTCTATACAAGTCATCCTATGGAATTACGAAGCAAATAAAAGAGCTTCCCAGTGGAAAAGTGCTACTTTAAGCAGCATCTTTCCTTCTTTTGATGGTTTTGAACGTTTGGGGAAAAGTTTATAAAGTTTTTTTAACCATCAGTTCAAGCTTCTTCCTCCACTCTGGGTGGGAATAAAAGATGCAAACATGTCATCATTTATGTATAAAGGTAGTTTTATTGTGAAAATTGGTTGTTTTCCTCTTTGTGCACCATTTTTAATTTCTCTACTTCCACCCTCTTATATTGGGATTTGTTCACTTCCTGTTTCTCAGTGCGAGGTGAAGCTCGCCCATAAGCGTGCCCGCTGGCTCAGTGACGGAGCCAGCGAGGATGAGGAGGGGGACGATGGCGACTCGGATTCGGATGAAGAGTCGTCAGCGAAGGCCCGATACTTTGGCTACATCAAGCAGGGCCTGTATTACGCGACGGAAATGGAACGCTTTGCTCCTCCTCGCAAGCGCCCTCGCACCGTCGTCACGAACCACCGACTGGTCAGCCTGAGGTCGACCACGCCGGAGGAGCTGTACCAGAGGAAGGTAGGAGGAGTTCAGTGCTTTCTCAGTTTGAGTGAAGTGGTGAGGTTTTTTTTTTTACACAGAAAATTAGAAATTTATTCTGGAAACATAATAAAAGAAAATCCCTCAAAGTCAGGGTCCTTTAGATGTGTTGGAGCAGGGAAACAACAAAAACATGGATAGGACAGAGCCTTTTTTCCCCATACTTGTATTATTTTGCTTTTATTTAACATCACAGATTTTCAAGTGGGGAGATGGTTTATTCACACTGATCAGAGAGTTTTTTGTTGTTTTTTCTGCAAACGGATGTCTTAACCCTCAGGCTTCATTAGGGACGTTTTTGTCCATTTGGGCAGTTTTTTGCTTTTCTTTTTGATGCCATTTCACCATTGTTTGTGCATATGGTGCAAACTTTTGTCGCAAAACCAGGCTCTAGACAAATTTTGAAATTCAATTTGGAATTTTCAAAAAAGACCAAGGGAACACTATGAAATAAAAACACTATACTCTTGAGTCATTAGAGGACAAAAACGTCCACTGCTTAAAATGGCTATAAAAAATGTATACAGTAATATTTTTTTTTACTTTTTTTTTCATAGATCTGTTAAACAACTTCAGCCCTGCTCAAACATATAAAAATTTCAATCATTTTGAGGATTTTAACCCTTGAAATGCCAGTTTGAATAATCAAAGGCACTGCTGTAATTTATGAAAAAAACACAAAAACTGAGTTATTTTCCCCAAATAAAATTTTTTTTGCCCGGGGCGTTCATTACAAATCAGTCTTGATTATGTTATCAAATATCTAAAATTTTGAATTTTTTGCATTTATAGTTTTTACATAGCAACAGATTTAAAATTTACTACCCTCTTGAGCCATTAGAGGACAAAAACGTCCACTTTTAAAACTGCTTTAAAAATGGTCCAGATTAATATTTTTTTCTGCTTTTTGGGTCTAAATCTTGTGATCAACTTCAGTTCTGATCAAAACAATCAAAAATTGAACATTTATCTAAAATTTAACCCTTTATATGCCAGTTTGATTACGTGATGCTCATTTTTTCATGAAAAAAGCAGACAAAAGAGGAGA